>APFE031729041.1:4920-43207 GCA_000404065.3 Pinus taeda | reverse complement strand
TCTCTTCCTTCCTCTCACTCCCTCTCTCCCCCCTCACTCTCTCTCCCCCCATCACTCTCTCTTTCTCTTTCTCTCTCTACCCTTCATTTTTTTCACTATCTCCCTTGCCCTCTCCATCCCCTCCCAACTCTCTCTTAAATTTTATCACATTGTATTATGTTTAAGAAATGATCTAAATTAAAAAAATTTAATTGGTTGTAAATAATTAAACCTATATTCTGGATCAATCATGTCAAAGAAAATAAAATAATGAAAAACTTTAAAAAATAATGCACTTATATTTTAATTTATTATAATTAGTCAATTTTCTTTCTCTTCATCCCTTGGATCCTTAATAACATGGATCATGTCGGTTAATATATTATTATATTTATATATATATATATATATATATATATATATATATATATATATATATATATATAAGGATCATCAGAGATCCATCTTAGCTTAATTTTATTAAAACCTTAAATTAATTTCTATGGGATTGTTTTGAGTAGTCGTGAGGATAGAGGGTTTAGATATATCTCAAATTGTAACATTTTTCCATTTAGATTCAATTAAAATAATGTTGTAAAATAAAATTAAAATAAAATATTTTTACTACAAACAAAGTTATGGCTTTTTGGCATGTGGTATTAATAAGCCATGGAATTGGCCCATGGTATAGCAACAAAGCTGATTTACAAGTTAACATCCATGGTAAAGTGAGGGTGAATATCCATGGTTAATAATCTTGTCATATTGTTATCAAATATTTTGATTGTGAAAAAATTTATGTTTTTTGGGCATTTGGTATTAACAATCAATGGTATTGTAACAAAGGCTACTTTCTACAAGTTAATAATATCTACCGTAATGTGGGGGTGAATATCCACAGTTAATAATCTTGTCATATTGTTATAAAATATTTTGGCTGTGAAATAAGTTATGGTTTTTGGGCAACTGCAAGGTTTAGCTCAGTTGGTCAAAATTAGTGCCTCACAGTTCGGGAGGTCACAGAGCCCATTCTGCCCAAATCCCTTGGGGTTAGGCCTTTCTAGTGGGCTGCGGGGCTAGATTCTCTTCGGGGTAGATCAGTGAAAATTTTCCATGGACGTTGTGACCACCCGTTGACCAAGGTGTTCGTGAACCACAACCAAAAATAAAAGTGATGGTTTTTGGACTTGTAGTATTGATAAGCCATGGTATTGGCCCACGGTATTGTAACAAAGACTATTCACAAGTTAATAAGAAAATCAAAATATAACAAATTGAATTTTATTATTTCTATTAATTTAACTTTGTATTATTAATTGAGGCCATATTTAAATGTTTACACTCATCCCAATATCATTTTTAACTTCTTCTCACTCTTTTTAATTTTGCGTCTTATGCAAAAATAACAAATTCTTAGTAAAAATAAATCATTTAACCCAATTGCAATTTATATATTTTATTTTATATTATAAATAATTATTTTATTCTTTCCATTATAAATATATATATATTTTTTTCATTTCTAGTTTAGCGCTGGGTTCAAATAAAATATTCACAGATTACATCACATTGTAGCACTACATTTTTCTCCGCCTTGTTGATATCTGTGTGGAAATGCCAGAAGAAGGATAACCATCAACATGATCTATGGATTTCATGGGATCTGAACCCTAGATGGAGTTTGCATGGGAAACACCTTAGGATAGCATCAATGATTAGATGGAGGAAGACGATTAGATGGAGGAACGGCAAGGTCATTGGGCATGGAGATTTTGGTCATTTGTACATGGGTATGGATTTAGACTCTAGAGAGTTATTCAATTTTACTATAGATGATTTTTTCTTATGGGTAAACAATTTTGAGGGTTTATATGATCAAAGCATAAATTTCATCTAGAGTTGAGGGTTTCATGCTCATGATAATGTAGACCTTGATTGCGGCCAACAATTCATCAAAAGACAATGCACAAGTAAGCATTGTGGATGTCCTTATTATACAAAGGGTTTAATGATTATCATAATTCATATCTTGATTGCGGCCAACAATTCATCAAAAGGCAATGGATAAGTAAGTATTTTGCATGTCCTTATTGTACAGATCAGTTAGATCCTCCCTAACTTTTCTAGGTCAGAATGCGTGAAATTTTATTTTTTCTTTTCACCTTTTTTTAGTGATTGATTGTTTTTGTAATGGACTCTACCATGCCCAAATTCAAAGGGCTCGAATGATGCAAGAAAATTTTCTGGTAGGATGAAAATACTAGACCTTCCTCAAACTTTGTTACATGAAATTAATATTTATTGTAATCATGAACATAAAATCTTTTATGTTTCATCCGTAGATTCTGATCTCATTGCCTACAGTTTTAAAAAATGTTACTATATTTTAAGTAGAATATAATTAGATCCATTAAACCTTACAACTCTCCAAATCTTAAGTTAATTTCACCTAAAAACTAGGAACATGAATGGATTTTTCAATTTAGACTCAATTCTTACAAACAATGATTAAAAATGGAAGAACCCATATAGTCTGATAACTTTTACCCACCCATCAATTTCCAAGACCTTTGTTATTATTATGAACCTAAACAGAGAGACTAGAAGAACAAGAGGATCCTGGATGAGGTGGACCCTGACCTACTTGATAGTTTTCAAAATTTGGGTATGCTCTTGACTAGAGGAAGAGATTGACCAACTTGTTGTAGATGTTTTTGATAGTGTTTTCATTTCTACCATGCATAGGTAGACTCTATAGGTAGTTGAGGTTATCTTTTTTTCATTATAAGAGGTAATTCAGGAGTATCTTGATCTAGTTAGGAAGTAGCTTGGTAGGTTTGTTCCTCCTATTGATAACTATTATGATGCATTGTATTTTTTTTTTAGTTATAGCTCCTTCTATTAAATCCCCAAGCACACTTTGTCAACCATGGAAATATACGCTTATTTTAGGATGAATGAGATGGAGACCACACAATTTGAGAGGACTCTTATTGTTGTACATGAGAGGAGTTCTATGAGGTGAGAGGAGTTATGTGACATATATTGAAGGATGCACTAAACCATTTTATGACACCAATCATCTCCATGCCATAATAGTGGATCTCTATTGCACCGAGGAAGCAACGATAAATTATTCCAATGTAAAGAATTGGTATGTGGGGGACAAGGAATGCAGATGTGGGATTTATAATTTTATTACGAAAGGAGGTTTGTGCGATGGAGACAAATCAAGGATTTCATGGACCTGAGTAGAAACTAGATTGACAATCACCTAGAAATTCTCAAGCATTGTTCTGAAAGGTGAGGATGCAATTGGAGAGTTCTATTATGTTGCCTTCAAAATAACTATCAATAGGGGGGGGGGACAAAGATGATCCATATAGGGAAGAATTGTAGGAGTAGGATTGTTTCTAAAATTATATATAGTCAAGTCAAGGAACTAATAAAGAGGATTAGTGCAGGTGCAACCAAATTCTCATAATGCAAGGAAATTTTCACAGTGCGATTTGATCCTCATCGGTGACCAGGCAGCTGCAAATAGTTATTGTTACATTTAGGTACCATTTGAGTTGCATTCTAAAGTCTCTAATTTCATTTATTAATAGTCCTTCTTGTGTCCTTGTCTCTCTTAATTTCATTGTGGTAGGATTGGAATGGGTTAAAAAATCAAGAATACAGTGAATAAAATAGACACCCACATGTCACTACATGTCATTGTGCATACTCTCTATTTTTTATACAATTAGAAGTGAGAAATATGATGTGTGCACAACTAAAAATCCTAGCATGCATGATGAATCAAGTCTTAGCATGGAAATCAAAACCAAGAATCATAGAATATCAATAAATTTGTGACACGGAGTAAAAAACACAATAAAAGATTCTATGCCAACATTACTCTTTAGTGAAAGATACTACTAATATTTCATAATTTTTTGAGATGGTAAATGTCATGAAGATTCCCTCAAGAAAATTTACTGACTTGAAGATAAAAAGGTTAGTGCAACTATTTACTTTAAATAGGCTAAATTTAGGTAATTAAAACAAGTTTGAAAATCACTAGAAACACCACCCCCACATCATTTTATTTCCAGTTGTACAAGATGATATTGAATAAAATTATGAGCACTTCCATTTAAATTGACAGCACATAAAATAACAAACAAGGTTGATGCTTTTAAAATCTATATCCATCATTAAATATAAGATATGACAAGGATGCCTCATAATTTTAAAGGCTATATCCATCACCAACTATAAGATAAGAGTTAATGAGATGAGAAAAAATTTGTCATGATATAACATGTAAACTTCATATTACTTATAACTCATGCATATTGTATCTTATTGTGCATATCTTAATTCTATAACTTCAATTTGGGTAATTCTTTACATTTAAATTGTCAAATATGAAGAAGTTACATTACACTAGCTTAAATCCACACATAGATAAAATATTAAAGATATCACAAGGGAATCAGTACACATTTTCACACTAGTTTAAAATTTTCCCTTGGTTGGTGAAGAACCAATTAAATGATATTTTTGGTGGATTATTAAGTTATTAATGGAAGATAAAAAAATGTTAGTCTCTTATATCACTGAAAAGAATATTTACAATGTTATATAGAAGTTACATTTCACATAGCTATATCTACTCTAACGTAACTATAATATTCCAACTCCATTTGTTTATATAGAAGTTACCTTTCATGTAGCTATAGAAATTATATTTACGTGTTTTAGATAGAAGTTACATTTTACATAGCTATATCTACCATGACATAACTATAATATTCCAACTCCAATTTTTTTCACACTTTTCAGATTTTAAAGATTTGTCTATTTTAGTGTGATAATGTAATTAAATAGTTGATATTGTTTATGACATCTTCTATTTGCAACATTTTGAATTCTTAAGTGTGATCTTGGGTAGGTTTTTGTTACTACCATATATCATGTTTTAAGTAGATGGTGTGTTATAATCCACCCAAGAGACTTTTGGAGCAACCTTGAATTGCGTGCTTGTTTCCATTATATATCTAATATTTGCAAGCTTTTCAACGTGAAGAACTCAACAACCCATGTTGAACATGAAGAAAGTACCTCAAAAATTAGGTAATATTAGTTACTCTATTTCCAGAGGGGGGTAGATCCAGAGAGGGCAACGACAACTATCACAAATGGCTTTTGTCGGTTTGTATTTAATGAAATCCCACTATAATTTGCTACTAAAGTAAATAGATTGATGAATTTGAATCTTGAAGGTAGTGTTGAATAGGTGTTGCAAGGTATCTCTATAACACTATATATCTAAATGATTCTAATGCCATGAGATGGTGTCTCAATAACACTATTATCCAGTTATGGGTGCAAGATGTAGATAACTTTCCCATGTCCTACACGTAAATCGTATCATTATATTTCTGTGAAATCTTAGAATGTGTTCAAACTTTGTCTCAGATATGGAAATATATATGTACTCTTTAATTTATCTATGTTGTAATAAGATCAAGAATACAACTGTCATTGCAAATAATTGTGATCTACCATGTAAGTTTACATTACTACATGAAATTCTTGATTTGATATATCCCAACTAGTTAGGGTTGAATTTGTTTTTGTTGTAGTTAGGGTTGAATTTATTTTTGTTGAATAAAGTTGTCATTTTCATCTATGAAATATTACATGTAAGATTTATTCACTACATGAAGTTGTTTATTTGTTATAGCCCAACTTATTAGGAAAATGAAGAGTCCTCTTTCATGACAATATTTATGAATGCTCTATTATTTCTCAAAGAATTACATATTACAGAAAGGTGGAAAATAAATGAGATGTAGCTGAATGGTTTTTGTTTTTAAATTTGTGGGGGGAGTATAAAATCATTTTCAGTTGCGTTCAAATATTTTGGAGCACCTACTAAAGTGCTTCATTTTCCTCCTAGTTAATTCCATTTCTACTATCCCAATTCTTCTAGAAGTCCTTCTCCAAAGTGATCTCTTAACTATCTTGGACAGAAATTGATTACTTGATTGGAACCCATGGATTACAATTTGATTAGGAAAAAGGGATTATAAAGCTTCATATTCTTCAATATATTCCGCAATTAAAATCATATCGAACGATTTCCTTTTTGCTTAATTGATACGACAATCACTCGAGCATTTGTTAGGATTTTAAGACCTTTTTCAATGATTTCTTTTTTCTTTCTAAAAGTTATGTTCTCAATTAAAGAAATTAAAGAAAACTTGAAAATGATGCAATTGAAGGATTTTATGTTTTAGTGCATAAGAATTCCTTTCTAATGTGAAGGTCTTGGTATTTTCATGACTCAAGATTAGTTGCAATTCACTTCCTAGCATTTCTTTAATTTCATTTTTGTTGTGTTTATATTTTTATCCCTGAAGTGGGTGATCTACTATGTGTGTCATAGGAATTATTAACTACTAAGCACTCTCAAAGGTGATATTGATGGATGACTAAATTTAAATGTCCCTACTTGACACTTTAGTATTACATGATTATGCAAATAAATTATTAATCAATATTAAAGGTAAAATGATTAACGTCGAGTGTTTCTTGGCTTGTCATATAATTACTACATTTTGGCCCCCAATAATATATTTGAGGCTACTTTTTGGTTGTTACTTGTGGAGCCTCCCTTTGGCTCAGAAAAATATCGAGGATAAATTTCCATTGCATTGGCATTGGACATCATCAAAGCCTAATTCACTAAAAGAAGTGGAGGACATGGGAGCAATTTGTAAAATGAAAGGATAACAGCTATAGAAACATCGAGGCACCATAATTTCTTGTGTATTCAGATTCACTTGAAATTAACTAGTCACAAAAAGTATTTTTTTTTTTCCGAATATTTTCATGTATAAAAAAATACCAAAAACACAATTTCAGACTAATTATCCAAACTGATAATTATTTGATAGTCATAATTTATAATTAAATAGTATAATATGATTAATATTATAGGACACAACTATAGGGTCTGACTGTGAGGGGCATTGTGGCAATATATGTACACTTTTCATTGTATTAGACAATCATCTCTTAGAGTGTGATATCCATCCAACGAAATGTACTCCCAAAGGCCATTGTGGGATTGAATTTTTTTCTTTCAGTGGACAAGTGGTTATATATTTTCTTAGGCCTTAGTGTTATGCTTCCCTAAAATTTTGACACTACTCACAGCTAGCACCTTCATTCAACCAAGTGAGGTACTCATCATTTTGTCTCCATAATCCAATATGATGTTGGATCAATCTCATGATCCTAAGAACATAGGTCATAATAGCAAGGAACTTTTACTATGGGAAAAAGAATATCCAAGTTTAAGGAACATAACTCTTTTAGAACAAGAAATAAGGATATTTTTTACACTGATCTTTTTTTTTTTCCATCTGTTTTCACAAGTTATCCATTGCGTGATCTTTTTAACATGTAACTTAGTTGGTATGATTGTGCCTAAGGTTTTGTTGAAGGTTGAATACTAAGTTCCTAAGGTGTTTTTTTCTATGGTGACGTTTTTTTCTTTGTTTATACAAGTCATCTAGCTGCATAGTGGCCACTATCGAATGTTGAGGTATATATCGTATAAATCTTTTACAGTCTAATTTAATTTATATCCAGGTATTCATCGTCTTTCATGTCTTATACTCTGCATTGTATCTTCGTTAATTTTTAGGAGAGGAACTCAATATTGATGGTAAGAAGCAACAATTGAAGAAAGAGGAGAACAATAACACTGGAGTGACAAATGCAAAATGAGAGAGAGAAGAGAATATGACTAGTGATACCCTTAGAACCAATATCTTTCATAAGAGACACTCATATAAATTAACGATCAAGCCTTCAGAGTTGGTGAATTCACTTGTAATGCTTTAGCAACACAATGATAATATTTTGAAATGATGAAACAATATTTCATGTATGAATTGTAGTCCAACTGATATTAGGTTGGAAACTCATATTGTAATATTTGATATTTTATATAATAAAATTTATATGGTTGAAATTATTTTTTATTTGCACTTGATATTATTTAGTCTTGTAATTAAAATGTGTAACTTTGTGTTATCATATTAGATAAACATGCACATTGTATGGCATTTCTTTCAAATTTAGTCGCAAAATCATACTAATTAATTTATGTTGATTAATAATGAACACATAAAATCAATCTAAAGCTACTAAATTAGTAGTTTATATTAATTAATGATGAACACGAATAAAATGAATATATGAGTAAATTAGTCATTTTTAATGATTATGAATGAAATTAAATAAAATGAATAGAGACCACTAAATATGTCATTTATATAATGAATATGAAAATACCGGAAAAAAAGATAAATGGCTTTTGCAAATGACAATTTTTTTATTAAAATGATGACTAAATTTTGCATATATATGGCAATAGGTAGCTAATTCACAGTATCTTATAACACGACTAGAATTTAGTCATATTTCTTTGGTCATTAATTTCTTTCAAATGATGACTAAATTTGCACAGATATGACTATTAGTAGCTAATTCACAGTATCTGATCCAAGTGGATATTGGTGGTCACCCACCAATTCCACTTGGACCCCCACCATTGTTTCTTTTAGTTTCTCAGTTTCCTTAATTGTAGCACAGTTTACTATTTTTAGCAGTTTTTTGGGTCCTAAACTTCCGAAGCCGTTTTGAGGCCCTAAACGACATTTGTTGGAAATCTACCGCCAGTGATTTATTGCCTGAAATCATCTCTTTTGTCATAGTCCTCGGAGAGATCTTTCCAACGGGATATCATGCACGTCCAACGGAGATAATATGACCAAGTCACGACCCCAGGAAGTTGGTTGTCCAACTCACCCCAACGGGGCCCATAAACTCTTGGTGTTACATCTCCTCAGGTTAGGGTTTTGGTTGTTTAGAGTTTCCTCTTATTGTTCAATAATAAAAATGCCCTTGAGCCTCATTGTAAGGCAGTTCAGAGGCATGTAGCCGCCACATCTCTTCTCAGAGATAAACTACCATCACCCTAGCCAGTTTATTTTCATTTCTATTTGTAATCATATTTCAGTATTTCACATTAATGAAATGAAGTATTATTTCCACCGCATCTTTGTGTTTATGGTTATCTCTATAATTTTTTGTGTTCCTTTTTAAACTCGGATCAGTGGTATCAGAGTGGTCTGCTTTTTTCCTCTGATTTTCGTTGCATGTCCCCAACAAGGTCGGGATATAAGGAGTTAGGGCTTGAACTCGTTGAACCTTTGCAAGACCAGCCTCGGAAATCTTGATAGCCTCCCATGGCGGATGAAAATAAAGACAAGGGGGAAGGAGATCCTATTAAAATCTTGCTCGAATAAGCCCTTCAGCGATAAACGAATGCGATGATGGATAGCTTTGCCCAAATTCTTCAGCGGCTACCCAGGGGCAACGCGTCAAATTCCAACATCTACTATGGAAATGCCACACCATTTAAGGTACAAGTTAATCTTGAAATCCCCATATTCAAGGGTTAGATAGATGTAGATGCCATCAATAAATGGTTAAATCTGCTAGAGGGTTATTTTTCTGTTCATGATTTTTCTAGTCAGGAAAAGATTATTTTCGCTCTTCTCAAAGCAGCCCCCCATGTCAAGGACTGGTGGGAAACCTACTGCGAGCAGAAGGATGAAAGTACAGGCTCACTATTTTCAGCCACACCCACTTGGAATTCATTCCGGGATGCCGTCAAGTAGCAGTACTACCCTGTCGGAAGCTATGAGGATCAATACATAAAGTGGACCACGCTGCAGCAGGGAAGGGACCAAGACATGCCAGAGTTTACCAATATTTTCCATACCCTTCACACAAAGTTGGGTATTAAGGATATGGAGCAGCATTTGATACTCAAATACCGTAGCTGCCTGCATAGGTACATCCAGGAAGAAATAGAATTCCTGAACATCTCCTCGCTCACCATGGCATACCAATATGCCGTCAAGGTCGAGCAAAAGTTTAAACAGAAGAAGCGAGACTTTGGATATACAAATCCAAAGGAAGGGAAAGGTGCCCCAAATCACAGAACAAAGGACAAACCAAGGCGGGGCGGCCCAAGACAACCCACCAATGCTACAAGCAAAGAATAGCATCGTGAAGCCAAAAAGGACATGGGAAAGTGGTGTGAGTTCCATAAGAGATCCACTCACAACACAAGTGAGTGTCGGGCCAAGCAATCACTGGTGGTTGAGCTAAAGGCTTTAGAATCAAATGCATGTTCAGACTCTGAATCAGAACCCAACAAGGGGAATGACAAAGGAAAGCAGATTATCGATGCGGAGCCCAACACCACCGTTGCCACCACGAAGATCTAAAAGGAGGAACCCGAAGATCCAGAGGAGGAGGAGCATCTCTTCCATTCCCAGATGTGGGTAAAGGGCTCCCCGCTACAGTTAATTGTTGACAGTGAGAGCCAAAAGAATCTTGTTTCGATAGAGGTCATGAAGCGGTTGGGCTTATCGACCATAGCACATCCACAACCGTACACCATCGGGTGGCTTCACCAATGACAGGATCTTCGCATGAGCTAAGAGTGTCGCCATCCATACAACATCAAGCCCTTCATAGATGAGGTATTGTGCGACATTGCTCCCATTGAAGTTTGTGATGTATTATTAGGAAAACCATACTTTTGGAAGAGACATGTTGTGTATGAGTCAAGGCCCTGTGTTGTTATTGTTACTTTGGGAAATAATTTCTACAGGATAACAAAGGTAGCACCGCCTACCGCCATCTCTTTGGTTACTGCAAAACAATGCAGTAAGCTCATTTCGAAAACCAAGAAATTTGTTTTCCTAATGATACGCCCTCAAGGAAAGAAGAAGACAGTGGCCATGACCTCCAGAGAGGGCCCCTCCGCACGAAAACTACAGATGGACAAGGTCGTGGAGGAGTACAAGGACATCTTCACCTCCCCGATAGGGGTTCCTCTACACTGTCACGTCAAGCACTCCATCGATCTAACCCCAGGTGCATTGCTACCCAATGGATAAATCTATCGGCACTTCATTTTGGACAATGATGAAATCAAGAGGCAGATTCAGGAGTTGCTACAGAAAGGTCACATCCATCTGAGTTCATTTCCCTGTGGGAGCCCGATCATGTTGGTACAGAAGAAGGATGGGACTTGGAGACTCTGTATTGACTATCAGGCACTGAAAAAGATCATTGTCCGTAATAGGTACCCGATCCCACGAATTGATGACCTCCTAGACCAACTAAAGGGGAAAAAGTATTTCATCAAGATCGATTTGAAGTCAAGATATCACCAGGTACCAATTGAACCCTCTGATGTGTGAAAGACTACCTTCAATGCCAAGGAGGGCCTTTTCAAATGGTTGGTTAGGCCTTTCGAATTGACGAATGCTCCTACAACCTTCATGAGGCTAATGGATGACATCTTGTGGCCATTCACTAACTCATTTGTAGTGGTATACTTGGATGAAATCCTAATCTTCAGCAAGTGTTGTGAAAAGCACCTCCACCACATCCGACAGATTCTCCAAACACTACAACAGCATAAGTTATGTGCTAATTTGGAGAAATGCACTTTTGGCATGACCCAGGTTCAGTATCTAGGATACATTATTGATGAATAGGGGGTGCATGTGGATCCATCAAAGATCCAAGTCATTCAGGACTGGCCATCTCCAACCACTCTGACAGAGCTTCATAGCTTTCTAGGTCTTGCCAACTTCTACCGCAGGTTCATGTTGGGATTTTCTCATATCACTTGGCTCTTGATTCAAGTCACCAAGGGAGGAGTGAAAACAAAATTTTTTTGGTCTGAATCCCAACAAAAGGCATTCAAAGAGTTGAAAGATTTCCTCTACTCGACACCAGTGCTCGCATTACCAAACTTGCAACAACCATTTGAGGTCAAGACATATGCATTTGACTATGCTATTGTGGTAGTCCTTACTCAACACAGATATCTAGTGGCATATCATAGTGAGACAGTTTCAAATACAGTCTAGAAGTATCCCACTTATGACAAAGAGATGTATTCCATTGTGCAGGCCTGCTGACAATGGAAGCATTACATTTTGGGGAAGGAAATGGTCATCCACATAGACCACCAACCCCTGTAGTTCATACATACCCAAGGGAAATTGTAGAATGATTGCCATCAGAAGTGGTCCACATACCTACAACAATTCCATTTGAATATCAAGTATAAGAATGGTAGCACCAATAATGTTGCAAATTGCCTTAGTCGACCACCAATCATGGTGCTAACGACCATGCTCAGCTCTTGTGGGCACGAGACTTCTCATTGGCCACTTCTTTACAAAAGCGACCTAAAATTAAGCAACAGATACCATACACTCTTGGAGGGTCAGCATGCTCCAGATTTTCACCTCTAGGATGCCCTGTTATGCCACCTAGGTCACTTTCGTGTTCCTTCAAGCGAGTGTGCCAAGATGATTTGGGAAGCACACTACAGTCAAGTTGCTGAGCATTTCGGGGTCGAGAAAATGGTGGCAGTACTGTACAAGTATTTCTATTGGCCAAATCTTCGACAGGATGTCGGGAAGTACATCAGATCATGCACTGCTTGTGTCATTTCCAAACTGACCATCAAGAAGCAAGGCCTTCATACCCCGCTGCCTACCCCTAGTTGACCTTTGGAATCCATCTCCATGGATTACATGCCAGGCCTTCCCTCCACTAAGCATGAAAATGAATGTGTTTTTGTGGTTGTCAACACGATCTCAAAGATGGCTATTATGGCAGCCTGTAAGAAGAATATCACAGCAGAAGCCACTGCTAAGCATAGAGTGTAGTACAAAAGCTTAATGCCATACATAGAGGATTTATTCCAGAGGACAATAGAAAAGATGTTGGGATTTTCTTCCTTTTTACTAAAGAAGTAAATTCCATTTTATTGCGTGTATAACCAATCATGTCGGGTTCTTTTGTTTCCTATAATCTGAGTACATGTGGACACGTTCAAATTAGTAGATTTCCTTGTTGGTTATTTTTTTTCTTATCTTTATTTTTCTCACTATAATTCTATTCTCTATCGATCATTTGTTATTCCCCTAGATCTATTATATAAAGGTAGAACAGGGATGAAGTCTATTTTTATATTTTGTGGTTATTTTTACTTTCAAGTAATTGTGTTCACACCCCTTTGCTAATTGAAATACTCGTGGGAGGACATAGTTATCATTAAGAGGTAGAAAGTGATTTTTTCGTATCCATGCAACTGCATTTTTAGATACTTGTACTTGGTGTGGATTTGGAAGTGTTTGAATCGAGCTTGGATATTTTTTTGGTGTAATGAATATTAGCCAAACTTTGTGCTTACACTTTTAACATTTGTTTAGTGGTTACATTTCAGGATCATTGTTATTTATTATTGTATTTTGACATCTTCAATTAATTAATAACAAGAAGCACTCCCAATTAGTTTTCTAGACCCCATAACTAGTGGGATATATACTCACAATTTTAAACCTTTTGGCTTGCAAATCAGATTTTTAGAGGCAATTTTTTATGTTGTGCATTAAGTTTACATGATTCACAAGGTTAGAAATTAATCTTTGGTGTAATTGCATATTTTAGATTTGATTATTATAGGTCATTTATAGGTTGTATAAATGTCTTCAAAGTTTCACTTCTAATTGAGTATTCGATTGAACATATTGAGTATATTATATGTAACTATTTTTCCCTCCACCCACTTTCTATAACTTCCATAACCACCATAACCATTATGTAGAGACTAGCAACTTCGATGTTATTTTTCTTGTTTAGTAAAATATTTGCAAAGACTTTACGAAGTTCTATAATTTCTTGAAAGTTGTATAATTTACAATTTATAAAGTTTCTAGATTTAATTTTTTAAAAGTCTATTTATTTAAATGGTGCTAGCTCAATGGAAAAGCACCTGCTTTACAAGTAGGAGGTTGGTGGTTCGATTCCATCATGCCCTGATATTCATATGGAATTGTGACAATTATTTTTTGGCGATGGAGAATCTTTTGACCATTACCAATGAGCTTATGGTGTCATTTTCCGAACCTCACCAAAATTTGAAATGGTGACAGTTAACGACCACCACCATATATATGCATCAATAGCAATGACTGTGAAAGGTCCATCACCATAAATAATTGTTGTTGAAATGAAGTAGTGACGGTCACTATCCATTATTATAATCATTATTTGTGACGGACTTTGAGTGTCAGCGCAACACCTATACTTTTGGCGATACCACCTTTGGTGATGTTAAATTTTTTTGTGACGAAGGCTAAGGTCTCTCACCATTGCTCATATGAAATTGTGTTGGTCACTATGTGTCATTATAAATCATTATTGGTAACGAACCATGAATGTCACCACAACACATATACTTTTGGAGATGTCACCTTTGGTGATATTTAGTTTTTGGTGACGAAGGGTCTTTTGACTATCACCAATAAACTTTTAAATACATCTTATTATCCTAAGCAATGTCATTTTTTTCTTGTAGTGATATTTAAACCATCAAATACCAATATAAAACTAAATGAATAAAATACATCCTTATAAAAAACACCCCTAAACATTAAAGAACACTAAATACAATTAATTAATTAAAAAATAATGAATATGATTAATAACATTCCATCACATATTTATATAATCTAATCCTTTAATTACCTCTCCTTACTTCCTTAATTAAGATATTTAAACCTTTGAATACCAATATAAAATAAAATGAATAAAAACTAAAAAAACATCCTTTGTCAAAAAAAACCCATGAACATTAAAAACCCTAAATGGAATCAATCAATTAAACATCAAAGGATACTGATGATAACATTCCATTGTGGAATGGGCCACAAGTTCATATATTTACCTAAAGTAATAACAATCTTATTTATAGTTAATTTATATCCCAATGCATTCCTTTTTGCTTATTCCAATAACATCATAGATTTTAAAATGGTTATACGTTCTGTTTTTTTAGTTAATTTATATCCAAATGCATTCCTTTTGGGTCGTTCCAACAACATCATAGATTTTAAAATGCTTATATTTTTAAGTATTTTTTTAATTAATTAATTTCTTATTTCTTATTAGTCCCTGCCGGGGACTAATAGCGATTGATAGATCGTTGACCAGCTATTAATTAACTTTGACCAGATAAAATTTTCTGTACATGTTAAGTTTAAACCAATGTTTGAAATAAATTTTTTTGCTCATATGCTTGCAAACAAATTTTTATCCAAAGTTTCAGATTGCACCTCTTATTGCCGGGGAGACTGCATGATTTTGATGAAACTTAGGATAAACTGTTTGAAATTTAACAACTGCATATTTAATGAAACTTAGGATAGTCACTTTGAAATTTCAAAAATGCATTAAAATGATTTTCATGTTGGTGACATGTGGTGGTTTGCATGGTAACCAATTGTTAATTACTAAATCTAAGAGTAGTTTCTTGTCTGAGAAGTACCTTACTGCAGAAGAGATCTCATCAACACCATTGATGAAGATGATGAAATGGTGCTACCTTCAGTCTTCCATTTGCATTTTTCATCAGGAGAGAGTTTCGCTCTGCAAGTTGTTCCAGCGATGGCAGACACTTGACTCTTCCAGCATCTGGTATTATTGGTAATATTAGATTCTTTGACCACCCACGTCGACTTCTCACCTCTCAGAGGCAGCTATAACTAGGAGAACCTATCCACAGGTATGGCAGCGGCTTAAAGATGTTTTTGCTTTCTATACTATTCTGGGTTTTCATTTGCTATTTAATGAGTATTTTGCATTAACATCTTCGGTCATTTATTTACAGGTGGTAGTTGTTCGACTGAATTCTTTAGATTTTTCACAGGCTTGATGCAGCGAGGACTCACCTTGGTGGGCAATTCTTCTATGTGTTTCCTGTTCTTGTTTTTCTGTTGACTATACTTGTCAGCCAGATTAAGATTCATGTTTTGTGGTCACCCTGGTAGGTTACCTGTGACTCGGCATGGATTTCGGCGGACTCAAAACACTTGCCCCACCATCTCGGCTTCAGGTTCGGCATCACAGGTGCATTTCTGGTTGTTGAGGTGTGACTTAATTCCCAAGTTCGACGCCATAGTGAACAACCAAGCGTTAGTGTTGATATTCAGAATACTTAGGTTTTGTATTTCTTCTTATTCTTCTTTATTTTTCTGGATTAGAATTATTAGAGTCTCTGTTATCTTATGCAGAACTCCTAACTCAAGTCCCCATTGTTTTATCATAAGGTTTATTCCGATTTGGCTCGGCGCTGTGGCGCAAAACCCTCCTACCGGCTTCATTGTTCGAGGAACTAGCTTGACCAGCACCCGGTATTCTAACTCACTTTTGACCATTTCTATCACAAGGTCTTGTGACCAGGTTGTCCGAGCTAAATGACTTTGGTATTACTTCTGTATAGATTTTCGAGGTTTCTGGAGCTATGACTCCACTGTTAGGTTTTTTTTCTTGAAGCTATAAGAACTTTAAGGCTTCGGCTCAAATATTGAAAGTTTTGGCGTTGTGCTCAGGCCGCCATCTTTGTGTCATATACATACATTGAACCTTTAAAATGTATGGATTGAGCTTATTGATACTGTATTTCTTTATTGATACGAGGGTTTTTCATTTAATAATTTTAGGGTTTCAGATTGATTTCCATATTTATTCAGTTGTTGAGTATGAGACTGAGAGTTATCAATTTTCAAATTACTTATAGCATTTTTTTAAGTATCTTTCTATGTAGAGCTTCATTGCAGCTCACTATTTCCTTAGTTGATTTATTCTTCAATTTGTCCGGCACTGTTTTAGTTATGGCTCAGAGATTTTTCTCCCAGCTTGGTAATTTTTTTTTTTAAAAGAGTCTTGACGGCTTTTTTTATAAGTTCGAAATTCTAAATCTTGTTATCTGGGCTAAGACTGAGACTATAGTCTTTTCGAAATCTCCAGAAGTCTAGGCTACCTGTACTACATGTTAATCCCGGAGCTTAAGTACTCTATTATTCTTTTTCTTTGTATATATTCGAGGTACTTTTCATAGTTATTTAACACATTTGCTATGCATAGACTAGGGCTTTAAGAATGGATATGAATAGGAAACAAATCGTGAAAATTCTGGACGCGCTGATCTTTGAACATGCTTGGATTTCGGTTGTGCTTCCTACATAGAACTTTGTTTACTTTTTATCTTAGCATTAACATTTACAATTGGTTAAAAGATGAATTTAGCAACTTTTACGTTTTAGATAAAAGGCTATGTTAAAGATTTACTCTATCTGGTATATCGACAGTACTTGCTTACAAAACTTTACCCATTTTCTAATTTCGCTTTTCTTATGAAGCATGTAAGTTTTCCAACTATAATTTTCTATGTTTCAATTAAGTTTTTTCTCAGTTTCGATTGTTGTTCGTTAAATATAGAGATTTTGCCCTGATGGGTTCTTGGTAAATTAAAAGTTTATGTTTCTTATGAACTGATGGCTTCTTCAGTTCGTTCGTCTTTATAATTAATGGTAATATTATAATTGTTGTGATTGGCACTGTGTTACATTGGTTAACGGCCATGTAGCCATATGACAGCCTTCTTTTCCTTCTTGTATTTGTATTTATTATGATGAATCATTTCATATAGAATTATCACCTATGCTGGTTTTGGGTTTAGTTTTCCTTTCCCATTTTGCGTGAACAACTAAGGTTGCAACTTTCCTCGTAACCTGCACTATCTAGGAGCAGTCATTAATCATGTCTTTCTTTGAATATAATTTTCATATATCAAACTTTTACTTGAATATACCAGAAATGTTGTATTTAAATTTTAACATGAATGGCAGAACCAGGACATTGAACTGTTGCAGTGAAATACGACCAGCATTATAAATATACTACCTGCACTACGCAATACAGTTGTAGAATAGACCATATAAATAGATAAAATGCGATGCAGTTGTAGAATACTTATGATGCCGTTGTAGAATACTTATAATGGTGATTGCTTGACTCTCCGTTGTCAGGTTCTCCCATCAAATCGGTAGGGATTTTATATTTTAATAATATTTTAAAACAATTTGTAGCGATCGATATCACTGCTGGCATTAGTTTGAACCAAAAAAGAAACTTAATAGAAAGTTTTTTCGCTTTATATCATGTTAAATAAATTTTTAACGCATTGGATATTGACAATTCCATTCGTACAGTTCAAAGATAGCTTGATTTTAAGAGAATTTCAGTGCTTAAAAATCAAATTGCAAAGAAATGGCCCGATTCCATGAGTCGAATTGTTAGATGCAATGCAATGATGCAAGAACATGAGGATTCAGACTTAAATACTAAGAAAATTGAACCAGTGGTCAAAAGCAATTACATGTAGGAAAGGACTGATCGGATTTTAAGAACAACCACCTAATCAAAGTTGTGGATGATAATGAGTCTTCACGTTGTGTATCTAAAACCTAGTCATTCAAATCTAATATCATCCCCAGTGCGTAGAGATGTAATTCATATCAGGAAGTCTAGAAATTAAACGAGAACCCCCTATATTATTTGTGCAAATGTGGTATCTATTATTTTTCCTTTCCTTACCATCTTCCTTGATGTATAAGGCCCAGGCTTCTTTTTGTGTTGCGCCAACTCATTTCCTATAATTTTTTTACATGGCATCTCCATGTAGGGACCGCATGTTCGCCATTATGAGGTTCAGCGAGATATTTATGGTCCATTAGGTTTTGGCTTATATGATTAGATTTTCGTGAAGATTACGTCTAAATCACAACAGGACTAGGGCCCTCGCAATGTTCTATTAGTCCTATGAGTTATCCCTCATTGTTTATTTCTCATAGAAATAGCCTCTAGATCATACAATTTGTATTGGAATCATTGTTTATTTCTCATAGAAATAGCCTCTAGATCGTACAATTTGTATTGGAATAATAGTGGAAGGACATGGGTTGTGCTATTAATAACGATTTGCTGTAGCGATCTCGCTTCAATTCAGAAATACTGTGGATGGTTACTTTTAGTAATGCACAGAATGGGATTAACTTATTAAGACGAAATTTAGCCCAGAAATTTGTTAAATATAACCTGAGTTTCAGCGGTGCAAATGAATAAGGAAAGTGAACAGGCACAGCTTTGGATGCCAATCTCTTCCTTCTGTCTTTCAATAGAAGTTCTATGGGATTGCAAAGATATATACAGGTGAAGGACTTGGGCGCAGGTGATTTCAGATCTGTGTCTTTACATCAGAGATCAGAGACCCTCGTAACAAGATCCGTACAAATTTAGCCCCAATCTGTAACATCCAATGAAGAAATGCGGCCCTCTCAAATATTGCAACAGGCCGAAGCAGCCGCAACTGCAAGAGGAGGAGACACCGCGTGCAACTGCAAGAGGAGGAGACACCATGTGCAGGAAGGGTGTGCGCTACGGAGAATGCAGAAAGAATCACGCTGCGAGCATTGGGGGTTAGAAATCACATGATAATTGCTCGCTCTATCTTGCTCTCCAGACTCGATATTATTTTTGTATCTTTGGTTAATGAACAGTGTTACGAGGCTTTATTTTTTTTCAAGTTTGAGGCCGGTAGCGCAGGATCTGATTGGGGTAATGGAAAAATTGAACTCTTTGTATTTAATGGTATTGTTATTGCAATAATATCAGGCTTGTGATATTCACTGAACCAAGTAAGAATAGGCCAAACCATTTATGCAGCGGCTTGTTTTTCTGAAAAATCACTCACATGGATTAATGCTAACCCAAGGCTATTTGTGCAGTGGCCTATTTCTTTGAAAAATCACTCACATAGATTAATGTTAACCGAGGACTATTTGAGCAGTGGCCTATTTCTTTTACATTTTAACCTAGGACTATTTGAGCAGTGGCCTATTTCTTTTACATTTTGGTGAGGACTATTTGAGCAGTGGCCTATTTCTTTTACATTTTGGTGTGAAGGTTCTGGGCTCTGCAAATACTCATTAGAGTTTTTTTTTTATCAATTTTCTCTTTCAAATTGGTTTTGGTTGTGTTTCATAGTTTATGTTTAATAAACGCTCACTTGCAAATTTGGTCGTATGCTCAAGACAATTGAGATTGAACTCAAAGAACTACACTTTCTCAACCCCGGCAGGGACTACCGCTACGACAGTGGCTCCCTTGTTTATAATCTAGAACCGATTTTTTTTAGTTGAAGTTGTTCTTTGAAACATTACATGGTTGTCCTGTGTAAAGTACCAACAATTTTCAATATTTTTTTTCAAATCAAAAATTTTTAATGGTTATTATTAGAATCCCTTATTCTATGTTGTTAAGATAATAGGAATATTGTTTCTAGAGCAGAATTATGGGAATTTATTATATCTATTATGAAGAAAACTTATGAATATTCCTTTTTGGTTAAGGTTATTCCTTAAAGTATTACATTGCAGGGTCATCATGTGTAAAGTGCCGATCATTTTAATATGATATGAATGTTGTTTTGGGAATAGAATTGTGTATTAATTTATATATATATTATTAAAATAAAGCATATGAATAAGAAAGATTAATATTTAATATAACGAAAGATAATATTTTAAGATGAAATAATTAGAAATGGAAAATTGAAAATAAAAATAAAATATGTATTAATTTTTTAAATTAATTATTAAAATCTAAAAATAAAACAAAACCAGTCTCGATACTAAACCATCCTATGTAATTGCCTCATAGTTACTCTTAAGCAAAGGCAAGAAGGTCAGTCCACTGAGTCTAGATGATAGTAGAAATTTTCACATTGAGAAAGAGAATTCATCCAAGAGCCAAGGATAGTTGAAAGCTAGGGTTTATTGTTTTCTACTTCAATGAGGATTACAATAGAAGGAATTGTGTAAATATGCTTGACATAGAGTTGTTGCAAAACTTTGCTCTACCAAGGAATGATATTACAACCTACATGGATGGTGGAATACATGGTTGTATTCTCTATAAAACGAGGGGTATTTCTTATATCTATGTCCAGTTATCTCATAAGGTGATTTTATGTAAGCCATACTTAATTTGGGTTGGCTCTTGTTGCTGATCCGTCCATTTCATGACTTAATTTGGGTTGGCTATTGTTGTTGATGAATCACCTACTAGAATCTTCTCTTGGGAATGAGGACCTAACAACACCCTAGGCCTTGGAAGGGTCTTGAGGGTTTCCACTTTGAAGCCCAAACCCCTTGTAGAGAGTGAGTACTATGGTGTGTACTTGGTTCCTTTTCATTCTTTTCATTATTGAAATCAATAATCAGCACTGTTACTTGTTGTGTTTTGTATGTATTATTTCGAAAGGAAGCATTACACAACATTGAACAAAGCTCTCAAACATACCAAGGATCTAAAAAATCTTAGTCTAGAAAACAGAATATATGCCCAAGCTTATAACAATGGCTTATGAGTAAGTACATGGCTTATGAGCAAGTACATGAAATCGTGGGATGCATAAATGTCTAGTTTGGGGGTTTGGTATTTTTTCCAATATGTCATCTAGATTGATTTCTTTGCATTTTATGCAGTGTGAATTTCATGGTATTACAGGTTGTGACCACCACGGTGGAGAGGAAAAAATATTTATTTCTACACTTCCTACCTTTGAACAATCTTCACGAGTAAGTGAAAATGATGTTTTGGTCTATTGCTGGAAATTTGCAACTGTGGAGGTCAAATATGTTTATTCATAACATTTTATTATAATTTGTGTACACAGTATTGGGAAGGGACAAAGCTCTATTCCTACAATTCGACAAAGCTCTATTCCTACAATTCCTACCTCTGGAAAATATTTACAGATCATTATGGTGTTTTGGTCAAGTTCTTGAAATTAGTTTCACAACTCTATTTCTACACTTCCCACCTTTGAACAACCTTTACAAGTTATAATGGTGTTTTGGTCTAGTTCTTGAAATTTTCAACTATGGAGGTCAAAAGTATTCATTCATAACTTTTGAGATTATAATATATGTTATTTTAAACAGCTTTCTTGATGGGATTATTTTAGTGAGCTATGATATCATTGTCTTGTCAAAATTTTAAAACATAGTAATGATCTTTAGTAAGGCTGACACTCTTCTGTAAGTAATCAGCCACAATACAAGGTCACCACAATAGAAATTAATTATAAATGGATCACCACAATTAAGCTTAAATTTCGGTATATGTAAAAATTACACCCTTTTGTACAACATTTAACAAAAAACAATAGATTAACAATTCATCCCCTTACAAAACTAAAACATGCAAGGATTCTTAGCACTCTATAAGTGTATAGAGCATTATCTACACCTTTGTGAACCTTCCCAAAATAGTCTCTATTATAACCCAGAGACATGCAAGCACTCATAAAAATTCCTGTACTTTTGTTGAAAGAAGAATTAAAGAATTTTAAAAAATTACTTGTATATTTAAGGACTCTATAGATCCACAAACTTTCCTAGGAGCTCAAAATTCAAAAACAACTACAATCTCCTCTATGTATAAACATCATGAATAGAAAATATAGCCAATTATAACTTCATATCTATAACATCAGGGTGTTATATCTAAAGCATGAGTTGTCACAACACTAAACAACACTGTCACAGCATCTCAAGCTACAATATTTTCTCTGAATGAAAGCGTCATTAACAGAAGTTTTAAGGGCCACACCATCAGGGCATTATATCTAAAGCATGAGTTGTCCCAACCCTCAACAACATTGTCACAACATCTCAAGCTACAGTATTTTGTTTCAATGAAAGCATCATAAACAGAAGTTTTAAGGGCCAGACCTGTGAGAACATTTTCTTTTTCTGTAACATATCACAGGGGATTGGAATTTAAAAAAAGACCCACCCTTCAAATTTGAGTGTTTTAACTCCTTCTCACCTGTTTCCATAGGTTTAACAAAAAAATATTGACTGTTTTACAAATTTTGTAACTGTATTCTACGGGAAAATCACCCTATGATGGGCAATTTTGCCTTCAAATTCCATCCCTTCACACGGTTGTGTCCCAAGCAAGAATTCTCACATCATTCAATAAAAAAACTAAAAGTATAGACCCCTTACAATGAGGAAAGGAACCACTCTTTGCAATCTATAGATTTTCCTGGAGTAAAACTTCAAGGAAGTATTGTGTAAAATGAACATTATTTATAGGGGTATATAGGTCCTAAGATGTGCAAATCCATATTATCACTAAAACTTCCTATAGGTTTGCACGAAAGAGGACTAAACTATTTTCAATAATGTCAAAAATATGCATTCTATCAGGAAAATAAAAGGTCCCCACATCCACAAGCCTCCCAAACCCTCCCAATATTCAACATTCAAATATGGCGTATCTTTAGAAGATGACTACATTTTTTAAAAATTTAAGGTTGAGACCTACACAACATCAACTAATATAGGTTCACTTATATTAAGATCGAAGTAGTATTTCTTGCACAACACTGATTGACCCCAATGTGGCACCCAAACTAGATATAGCTATGGTTTCTTGCACTCAATGAACATGCGAAGTGGCACTTCAAACTACCGAGCTGCATATGCAAACTATGAAATGAGGACTACTATCAATCCATTCACAATATCCCCCCAACAATGTATTGCGACAGACTACCAAGCATGTCCAAACAAAACATTGAATATTTCTTCCAGTAATAACTAGTACACTAGCCTCTCTCATAATAACAACATATTTCAAAACAATGACCACAGGTCCACATCCTTTCGCGCAATTTCGAAAGAAAGAGAATATTACTTTCTTCCTCATATTAAAATAACAATGTAAAACTGAAAATTGTAGAGCACCATTTTCATTGCTTTATGACTGTAACTCAAGGAGATGTTGTCACACGTATTTCATAGCATTAAACATCACAAATAGATTCCATCAGCAAACCAAAGTCCTTCAAACCGTATTCCTTCAATCAAGCCCTGCATTTAATTGGGAATAGACAAGATGATGTGAAACGTTATAACTTATGAACAATCGACACAATCAGCTTCACCTACTTATAAATAGGCTATAATATCAAATTGTTCAACCGGAATCTACCAATCATCCAAATTACCAGAAGCATTGAATTCCCAAATGTTTGCAAGGTATCGATACATTTATCTACAGACAATTTCATTAGACTTCAGAGCCATAAGCTAATTATTAGTCCTCAGCCCCAGCACCATATGAAACCTAATGTCATGTGAACTATTCATATACAACAATCTAGCCACCATACAAGAAGCCAACGACAAACCTCACACATAGAATTATGACCTTGGGTTGTGACATCAAAATAAGCTAGCCTCTTATCAATAACAAGATGGATCAAGATGATCTAGTTTTGACCTCTAAAAGATCATTTGAAACTAGAGGAAACTATTTGGATGTGACAGACATATTGAAATATGAGTTCAAATTTATCTTTATTTTTATCAATAACAAGATGGATCAAGATTCTCTATTTTTTACCTCTAACAAAAAATTTTGAAATGGGAGGAAACTATTGGATGTGATAGACATATTTAAATATGAGATGAATTTTCTCTTCAGGAACATTAGTATTAAGTGCTAAACAAACTTATAAATTTCTTGAGTAATATTCATACAATCATTTACAATATAACTAGTGAGAACATCCATTTCCAGTTATACTTGATACCATATGGATAACTAAACACAATAGAGGATATATGGATTCCAAACCATATTTGCATAAGATACACTTATCAATTTTCTATTTTTCTGGAAAATCCTTTCAAGTTTGTGTTACTAGAATGAACATAAATATATTAATATTATAATTAGTAAATAATAGTCATAATAAAAAAAGACCCTCACAGGTTCATTTTGGAGGTTTTTTTGGCATCATAAACCCCTATTTCTTAACCTTTACAGTTAACTTGGTGTCCAGAGGGTGGAAGTCAGTTTGAAAACAAACATAAATGTGTCCCTCCATTTATTAGATAGCATGGCTCATTTTCTTGGCCACCATGTCATTGACTTAATGGTAAAATGGTACATAACCTAAAATTTTGGGATCCATTGCAAATTCTATTGTCTCATGGATTGTTTTCATGACATATGTGCTCAGAGCTCATGGATAAACTTGTTGAGAATAAACTTACATGTTAACCTCTTCCTAATTGATAGTCACCCTAACAGCAACAAAACTCTCACCACAGTTAAAGACAAATTGAGGAACAAAATCCTCTTCAATATGATTGTGCTTCATGAACAAAACCCTAAAACATTTATGAATATGCATCTACAGTGGAAAGAGAGGTAAAGTATTCCAACTGGAAATAGTAACATGAGTAAATAAAACCCAAAATTGACTCAATCCTCTTCCACATAACTCATGCTTCCCCCCTCGAACCAAGTTTGAAGAAGAAGGCAGATTGAGGGCTAGCAAAGGAGAGGGTAAACTTTCAAGGTAGAGATTTTATATGAGCATATGGTTTGTCATGGTGAAAGCGAGGTTTAGGAGTGAGGCACGTGGGCCTCATGCTAGGACCCACGTTTCCTACAATGTTGTTTTCTATATAAATATTAAATTTCAAGCACATTTTGAAAATAAAGTTTCTCTTGAATTTATTCACAAGCAAAATGTGAAATATCAATTCTCCCAAAAATACTGGAGTAGTTTTTCTTTTATCAAAATAAAATAAAAATAATAAGGGAACCTATGGAAACATGAACCACTAACAATTATCTTTTGCCTTTCAAAACATTATCTCCTAATGCGAGGACCCAAGTTTCATATTGTGTTGTTTTCTATATATATTAAATTTCAAGCACATTTTGAAAATAAAGCTTTTCTTTAATTTATTCAGAAGAAAAATGTGAAATCTCATTTTTTTTGAAAAATACTAGAGTAGTTTTACTTTTATCAAAATAAATTAACAATAATGAGGGAACCTATGGAAACACAAATCACTAACAGTTGTCTTCTGCCTTTCAAAACATTATCTGAGAATAAGATAGGTTAATTACCATGGAAAGCTAGAAAACAAAACTACAAGTTGCAGTTGTCTTCTACCTTTCAAAACATTATCCCAAAATAAGATAGGTTAATTACCAAGGAAAACTAGAAAATAAAACTACAAGTTAGAGGGCAACATGGACATAACATTTTGGTGAGCATTAAGCTGCATGTACATAACATTTTGGTGAGCATTAAATGGCATGTGCATAACATTTTGTTGAGGTATTAAGATATAAATATAAAGTGGGTTTTGAAGTATGAAATTTATGTATTTATTCTCTTGGAAAAATGTATATATTGATTGAGAAAAAAATAAAATTTCAAATATATTGTAAATTATAAATACATTAACCATATTTATAAAAGAAATTTATTATTTTTATTTAATTTCATGGAAGTAATCATTTTTTTTTATTTTTTTATTATTAAACTTTAAATTAATTTTATGTGAACTTGGGTATACAAATTGGGAAGTTCCAACCAATAATGGGCTCATGCATTCATCTAATAAATTATCAAATTTTTATTGTTGCTTTTGTTTATTTTCTATTATAAAGAAAAATTAAAAACTAATTTCAAGTAAACATTGGAATACAAATTCATAAGTCCCAACAAAAAATGTACTCATATCAAATTAGGAATGTCCATATATAAGAATATCTTTCAAAAAAAAATCTTTATAAGATAATGACACCACATAATTGCATTTTTGCAGTAGCAAGTGAATAGAAATACGGCTTTCATTTTTGTTGTTTCTTCTTTTTATATAATATTATTTGTATATGCTCACAAGGGTTCAAAATTTAAGTGGTTATTGTCTTCCAAAAGTTTTTTTAGCTTGTTGTAGAAAGGTATACAAATTTAAAAATAAAAAAATCAAGTTTGATTTGAAAATTATTTGGGTTTTCTTTTTTCTCAATTGAAAAATTATTATATATTCTATTTGTCTTTAAAAAATGAGGAAGGGGATAGAATAAAGTGGGCTCTTTTTTTTTTGTGGGATTTTTTTTTGTTTTCTAGGGGATTTTGGAGTAGAGTGAAAGACATGCCAAAGAGTACTTAAAGAAAGAACTATTTATTGGATTTATTTGATTTACTGGAGATAGCTAGATCTACATGTAACCTTGACACACTACCACTTTTTGGTGGAGTGCGGTGAAAGACATAAGAGAGAGTACTTAAAGAAACAACTAATTATTTCATTTATCTAATTTATTGGACACTTCTAGATCTACATGTAACCTTGACACACTACCACTAGTTAGACTTGGGTGTGAAACCTTGACACGCAACCACTTGTTGGTGGAGTGCGGTGAAAGACATACTAGAGAGTACTTAAAGAAACAACTAATTATTAGATTTATTTAATTTATTGGACACTGCTAGATCTACATGTAACCTTGATATACTATCACTGGTTAGACTTGGGCTGTGAGGACTAGGGAGTGATTCCTAATTGGCTTGGAGGTGAATTCAATGCGGCAAGCTCAACAGCCAAATCAGATATTCTTCATTTTATTATTTTATTTATGTAAATTATTACCATGACATGTATAATGTGTTAAAATTCTCAATCAAAATTTACGTACATGCTAGTGATATCTTATAAATATGAAATTTTTTATATTCTAAAATGTTTATAAAATTTATTTGAATAAATATATCAACATGTCTTTGAATTTTTTTATGCAAATGCTAATTTATAACCATTCACAAGTCTACTTAACTTTATATTAATGTATGTTCCTTCTAAATGGTATATATCTCTTTTATTTTCTATTTTCTATATTTCAATTAATTTAACAGGAAAATCACCTAACTAAAAAATATCTGAATTCCAGGGAAAATTTAGTTTCAGTATAACGCCATACTTGCTTGGACAAATTATAGATCAAACAAGATTTCGAACAACCCTCTATGTGTCTCCTTCCAACGGCCCACGGGCACATATAGAATCTCAAAAATGATTGCTCCTCTTACACTTACATGGCTAAACATACGACTGTGGAAGGTAAGAGCAAATGGTAGCTAACCCAAAAGATCTAATCTAGAGGTATGAGAACACCGTACTGCAAAAGGAGATTATCTCTGTTTCTCAAACTAGGTTTGGTTGCCTTTAATGTTATATAACAATTTTATAATGTTTCATGTAATTAGTAATTATTTTTTATACTTCACATTTTTTTTATATTAAAGAAGAGATTTTATACTTGCACATTTTTTATATTAAAGAAAAGAATAGGCAGCTCAATGTTACATAGTAGTTTCATAAGTTTTAAGAAAATAATTTTTTTTTAATTAATTGTTTTTTTGAATAATTTTATTTTTTAAAATATTTTTTATTATATTTATAAAATATTATGATCTGTTTCAATATTTGATTCATATAATTGTTTAAATTAAATTATTCACTGAACCATCTAATTAAATTATTTTTACAATAATTTAGTTAATTAAAAAATATCAAATAAATCTAAGAAATTTCAATAATTTGTAATAATTATTTATAACAAATTCCCTAATTTCAATAATATTATTAAATATATTGTAAACAAATACCCTGTAAGTCATGGGGTCAGGTCAATTGACGAGAGTAATGTTATAATGTAATAAAGTAAAAAGTGACACTGAAATTTCAAATCCATCGTGGCTGAACCAAAAAGAAATATGTACTCCAATAAATTATCGTATGAACTGAATTATTTTCATCCAATATATTGTCAACAATCATTCCAATAAAATACTCCAAATAACCATTTATATGCATGGCTTCATACGTCCGCAGCCAAATCGGACGGTTTGGAAAAGGACGGCTCCTACACTAACAATACGAGTCTGGACGGTCAGCCCAAATGGTAGCTAACCCCAAAGATCAAATTTAGTGATGTGAGAACAGCGTACCTCTGTTTCTCAATTCATTAACGTTACAGATCAGATCAGAGGGCGCAATGACTCAATACAGATGGTGAGGAAGACAGGGCCTGATGGCCGCCTCCAACGGCACAGCTCTATGCAGCGAAAGGGCACGACCCTCGTTCATATCAACTCCTTCAATTTCTTCCGGAATGCTCCAATCGAAACTCTGCAACAGTCTTCCCACAGTAAGCAGAAGCATTCGCATGGCTACCCACATGCCCGGGCACGCCCTTCTCCCATAACCAAATGGTATATATTTGAAAATCATGCCCATTCACGTCTACCGAACTGTCGATAAACCTTTCCGGCTCGAATTGTAGGGGGCGTTCCCACACAGCTGGGTCTTTGTGTATACCCCACGCATTCAACAGAAGCTCCGTGCCCTCCGGTATATAATACCCTCCCACTGTGCACGGGGCCGCTGCAACATGAGGAAGGAGCAGAGGCACCACTGGATAGAGACGTAAAGTCTCTTTCACAATGGCCTCCAAATACTTCGACTTTGGGAGATCTGATTCCTCCAAAACGCGCTCCCTTCCAACTATGACGTCCAGCTCCTCCCGTGCCCTTTTCAGCACATCCGGGCGTTGCAGCAGCGTTGCCATAGCCCATTCCGTTGTGTTAGCGTAGGTATCTGTTCCTCCGATCATCAAGCTCTGCAAAATAAAACACATCTCAGTTACAGGCTTCCTAAAAACTTTCCCAATTTCAAAGAAGATAAAACAGGCCCCGATATGATGAGAGGGCTAAAACTGGCCCCCATATAATGATGTTGAAAGGGTACTGACTATAGAAGTGGCCTTGACAATGGCGTCTTCGCTGCAAAAATCTTTGGCTTTGTCCACCAAATGTAGAAGCACATCTATCAGACTCTCATCATTCTCATTCTTCATACAAAGGCGACTGTTCTCTATTACTCTCTGCAAAAACTTATCCCTTCGCCTGTGTAACTTCTTCATCGCCCGCTCGCAGCCCTGGAGATCCAGCCATCTAAGGAATGGAATATAATCCCCCAAATTAAACGCTTCCAGCAGCTCGCTAGTGCTCACGGTAGTTATCTTTTTAAATTCTTCCACCTCTTCTTAACATCAAATAATCATGATCTAGTGGATTTCCATGTTGCAATATATGATTTACCCTAATCTTACTAAGGTGGCCATTCATATTGAGACAATTAGCATTATTGTATTGATCTTTATAGTTAACATTAATCATTCTATTTGCCACCATTTGCTAACATGCATTATAGTTACAATGAAAATTGATCACATTTGAAATGAAATATTAGTTTATGTCCAATTAACTTAACTTTTGACATACCCAAACTTTTATAATATGAAATTTTAATAAATAATGGAAAATTCTTAGAAGATTTAAGAGATGAGGAGGGTACAATTCATTTTAATTCCCAATGAAACCAAAATATTTTGAAATATGACAGATATGGGTGTTTGAAGTCTTGAAACTTGTAAATGAATGAGAAGATAACTTTAACTCCACTACCTTTTGTGAGAATCAAAGAACATGAATTGAAAGGAACTTAACCTAAGAGAACCATCACAAATAAGGGAAACTATTATTTATGGCAAAATTAAAAGAAATTAACCAATAACACTACTAGACTAAAGAATTTGAAAAGATTATATAAATCAGCAAGTTTACAAAGATTAACTTATCTATTGATTACACAATATCTATATCAAGTTAAAAAATAAATGAGAGATGACTTTTAGAACACAATTAAGACTTTTTGAAGAATTGGCTGTGTTTATGGAAATGATAAACATAGTACTTTGTACATGAGGTTTTGGATTAATGATGAATAAGTGCATTTTTAAAACGCTCTTTGTGATGAACCCCTATAAGTAATGATGAATGAGTGCATTGTTAAGACACTCTTTGTGATGAACCCCTATAAATAATGATGAATGAGTGGATTTTTAAAGCACTCTTTGTGATAAGCCATCAGTTCAAATCCCTATAAATGATGTCACTTGTTTAACTAATTAAAATAAAATACTTTAATTATATCTTCTTTCTTTTCCCAAATTATACATTTGAATTATTGTTTAGTAATAAAAATCTATAATAATGATATTATTTAATATGTAAATTAAATATTTACATCATCATTAAGAAAATTAAATGATCTATTTCGAAATATATAGAACCAAGAATCTTATATAAAAGTTTGTCAATTCATATGAACTTAATGTTATTTTAGAAAAACTTTATCCATGGTTAATTCAATGGTGTTAAACAACATTGATCAATAGGTAGATTATGTATTTACAACGTCTTCCAAAGAAAAGTTATTAATCAATTTAAAGAACTGTACATTTTAACGATCAAACTTGTTTAAATTGGGTTTGTGTGATTCGATATGAAATTAACATTGTCTATCTAAAAAAGATTAGATAAATAACCATGTTATGCGTGCACTGTATTGAATTGCAACAATTTAGTTTTATGAAAGGTGTTGAATGACATGAAGTGTTAAGAGAGATCACACGTCACATTATTAATGTTTTTTTTTCTTGCCTCAAAGGTCAAGGCAAATGCTTCATGATGTTCTTGCCTTGAAGGTCAAGGTGAATGCTTCGTAGACATTCGTGAAATATTCATCTTACCTAAAATAAGTTTTGGTTATTTTTAAATAACTTTAAAATATTCAATGTACAATTCAATAAATATTTAGATAAATATTTAGATGTGATAGGTGTAGTTTTTATTAAATGTTATGAAATTTGATTGCAAATAATTTTTTTGATTTTTTGATTTTTTGTTTTATATATATATAGATTTTCACAATTTAATTTTAAACCCCATGAAATTACTTATTCCATGTAAATGAACCAATCAGAAAATAAAATTTCAAAATTAATTTTTGATTTTCAAAATATTTAGTTTAATATTTAATTTTTTCATGAAATTACTTATTCCATGTAAATGAACCAATCAGAAAATAAAATTTCAAAAATTTATTTTTGATTTTCAAAATATTTAGTTTAATATTTAAATTTTTCAAAACTTTAAAGAACTTTATAAAATTTATCTAGAAATTTCAAGACTAATTGAAATTCAAACCTTGTTTACTAAAACAAAAACAATATAACCTTCTTTCAAGAGGTATAAAAACAAGATGTTTCGTATGCTAGTGTGATAGGGTTGTGAACAATACACGAAAACAAGGATGAGAAATAAATAATAAATTTAATAAAAAAGCTAAAATATTGAGTAATTAATTTTTTCTATTATATATTTATATAAATTTATATCTATTTATTTTTAAATTTTGAATTTCAAAAAATTACACATATTTATTTAGTATCATCCTAGATTCATCTTAGGGATCTATCAAGTGGCAAGTAGGATCAAATATTTGGTGTTGCAAACCTCTTTCTTGAGCGTAAAATTTGAAAAATGTATGCACCTCAAGAGATTTGATCCCTCTCTACTATTCATACATCCAAAGTTAAGATGGATCTAGGTTGGATTGATATATATAAGCTTCAAAGTTAAGATAGTCTACTTGAAGCTTTCTTTTAGATCGTAAAACCTAATAAGCTCCTCCTTTATAACTTAAAACCCCACAAGAATATATGTCTTTGTCTTGGCAAGAATTGGGGATATTAATTATCCTTGGTTTAATTTTATTTTTAATGTTATCATTTGATGTCCTTAATAAAACACAATGGCAATTGTATCTAAACTAAGTTGTTCTGAACATCTTAGATACATATTCTAGTGAATTTTCAAGTTGATTTTAAAACCAATGGTTGACACAATCTAAATGACAACTCCAATAAATTTTAATACAAACAAAAAAAATATTAAAAAGAGTGTACGACTATGGAAAATATTTTATTTTTTTCATTGTGGCACTTCTCTTTATGCTCAAAAATAAAATTTCTAACATATAAAATAAAATGAATAACATATAAAACAACCTCGAAAAATCTAATCTTTGAAGGCTATGTAACAAAACTAAGCAGCCTTGTTTTCCCAATTTTTATGTGGAAGACATGCATCCATAGAGAGATAAAATCTTTCTGTAGTGTGTCTTTATTGAGTGGTTTTCTTTTCCAAATTATACATGAAAAATTGCTCAAGGTTATGATATTTGTTGTGGAAATTAAGATTTATTTTGATCTAGCTAAATGCTTTTATTGCAATTTATGATTCACAATATTGAATAATACCTTTAAATAGGCTAAATTAGAGAAGAATACCATGGGAAAAACCATGGATTGTGAAAACATGGAGCCCTAAAATCTTCATTCATAAATTTACTATTGATATCAATTTTTTTTATTTTTATTTTACTTTTTTATTTTTTTTTTTTTAATGTAATTTCTATTAAGAGAAAGAATATCATATGAATGACTATGGGTTGTAAAAACTTGGAGCAAAATACCCTCCATCCATAAATTTACTATTTTATCTCAATTTTATTAAAATTATAATTATTAATATTTTAAAAAAAAATTATTTTTTTTTTATGTAATTTGGCCATTAGAGAAGAATATCATGGGAAAAACCATGGGTGCGAAACGTGGAGCCTAAAACATGGAGCCTAAAAACATCTGTTAAATTTACTATTTTATCTCAATTTTATTTTAACTATTAATTAATAATTATTTATTATTTATTTATTTTATTTTTTTATCTTTAATTATAATTTGAACAAGTGAAGATGTTTACATAACATAACATAGTATATTTATGAGCCCAAAAAATAAAAAAATATTCACATATTTAACTCCTGCACATCTAACACCTACACATCTACTCCATTCTTGGTTGTAGAGCACCTCTAAGTGCAATTAAAAAGATATGATATAGTTATATGTTTTACTATAATAAATATTTTATTTTATTGTATAAAGAACCATATTCAACTAACATATTTTTTATGCTATAATATATTAAATGTGTTGTGTATGGAGATGAATGAAGTGGAGGTAAGTGGGTCAACAACCTCGTTGGAATTTAGAGATAGCATGTGTCAATGTTAACACTGGAAGAGAAGAAATAATTTATTCATTGGTAGACCTTGTAGCGAGTGAAATAATCCTCTAGGAGGAGTATTGTTTAAATTACAATGTGTGGACAGAGACTCATTATCCCGACCAACTAATTCAAGCATGACTAGTGAGTTGGTCGGGCCTTGAACTAGTTGGAGGACCATGGAGTCAAGGTTGTGAAAATAAATCGACCCCTAACCAAGGTTAAGATCTCTAATTGAACGAAACAACATGTGGGTTTTCACAAGGGAAGCATTGTCATCCATTTAAACAAGGTTTAGGCATATAGTAAATTAGGTTGTGAACCCACATAGCTAGGTTAGGCACACAAGAGTAGTGAGACAACTATTGTGAAAGGTAAACCAGAGGAAATAAATTTGTGTGTTTGTATAAAGATTCATGGGTATGGTGATTCAAAGAGAGAAAAGGGTGTGAACACATTTTATTTCAAATAGATTCCTAATTACAAAAATTTTGGTTACCTATAGCGATCACAAGTTCGTGGGATGAAACAATAACACAAAGACATCCTAGGTCCTCGATAAGGCTCGCGGACAAGGAATTTATAACCAAAAGCAATCATCCACTAGATCAAGAGTAATCAGAAGAAGAAAATGAGGTAGGCTGAGTGACTGGTGGAACAAGGTTGAAGGAAGCCTTATAAGGTTGCATTACAGAGGAAACCCTCACAGGACAAAAGCTAGATGGAAGATGAGGCTTTATACTCTCTCTTTCTCTAAATGGAAATGGATGCAAGTATAAAGAAGTGAGACTTGTGCTTGGTCAGCTACTATGGTGTAAAAAACCTCTCTTTTTACTCTCTTCCTATCCACTCTTAGGAACTTTTCTTGCCTATGGAACAAAATGCACTCGAATAGAATATAAAAACTTTTACTTCTAGTGGCCTAGTTATAACATAACCCAATAGCCTTCTAGTGGTTATGCTTGACTCCTTCAACTCTTAACTAGAGATACAATATTAACTCTTATGAGTCTTCTTCATAGTCATCATTTGGCTTGCCCATTTTCCATGAATAATGGGGTTTGATGTGGCATCCTCTTGAATCATGGTGGTCAAAATTGGAAGGTCAAATGTTGGGCAGCATAACTTTTGCATACAAACTTTGATTGAGGTTATTCTTGCACCGTAAACAATTTATATGTGTGTATAATATTGTTAGGGTTGTGGCACATAGGAAGAAAATTTTTATCTCTAGAGAATTATGTTTGATGCCTCAAACTACTTCCAGAAGGTTTCATACCCCAATTTTCCAAATGAGATTCATGAGTAAGAAGGTTTCTATGAATTGATTTCTCCACTTTTTCCCCTATAAAAGAATCAATGTGGATGAAAATTAATATAATGATCCATTCCAAATGAGGAAAAAATATTCGGTAATGAAAAATAGCTTCAAGCACTATCATATTTAATGATACTAGAAAACTATATCCAAACTAGTAAAACTAAGTAGCAAAATAAAAAAAAAAAATTAATTGTGAAAACCTTATATGAGGCACAATTACGATGTCCTTTCTTGAAAACCTTTTACTAGTAAGAAAATTTCCGGAAAGAAAAAATAAAAATAAAAATGATGAAAAGAAACATATCAAGTTTGGAAGTTATCAATTTAATTAGTGGTAGGGATATGGTGTTAAGGCCATCCTCTAATCCATTTCAACTAAATGACAAGAGGATAACTTATCTACCCTCTTGCATCACTTTAATATAATTATTATTAGCTTGCCCAAGGAATATTTTATTCCGTATCTTGTAGGAGTAATAATAGGTCTCTTTTTAGTATGATATTTTATTAGCATCTTGTATAAGACAATTTTACCAAACTATAAAGTAAAAGAGGATAAAAAATCCCATATTATCACTCATGCATTAGCTTAATATAAAAGTCTCCCTTGTATATTTAAGAGCAAATCCTCCAACAAATTGATCTCTTGGAATTCAAAGTGTAGGAAGACTCAAGACTATCTCAATTCTCTTTGTTCTAACACTCACTTTGTTTGCAACTGGTAGATCCACTACAACTAGTTCAAAAAGAAGCATGGAACCAAATAATAAAGACACTTCATGAAAATTTTCATGTTTTTTCTAACCCTCTTTCGATTTTTTATTTTATAAACATAAAGACAATAACAAGAAATTCCATTACTAAAGAGTCACGCTTGCTTAATGTGAAAACTTACCTTAGCCTATGTATTTAGGTGTCATAATTTTCAAATGTTTCATCATATTTTATTTTAATGCACATAATTCAATAGCACGATAAAAAATATTTAGAAAATTAAAGAATTGTTGAACTCATCTATGTAGTCGATCGTAAGGATCATTAAGCTTATGCCTATAATTAGGCACATTTTCAAAGGATCATAATAAAACTTCATTCAATTTCCTTAATTGTGTCATTGATTACTTTGGATTTCTCTCACATAATGTTAATTTTTCTCTATTTCTCCCCTATCCTACTAATCATTCCCTCATCCTTGCACTAACCTCTCTCAAATCCTTCCAATCTCTTACAACTTTCCATTTCCAATCTTACTTGCTCTTGTCACTTAGCAACATGGTTTCAAAAAAATTCCATAGAATGTTAATGTTATGTACCATGTGTAATAGGGGGTTCAGTAAATAGGGATAAGACTAATGGTATTGATAGCATAGTATCCAACCCTAAGGCCATGGATATTTTCACAAGGGCCAGTGGCACTCCTTCCTTGGAAAGTTCCAATTATGAGATTCAAGGATTGATTTTGCAGTTTGTTAGGAATTTTAGTGGAACAAAAGCATTGGTTTGATAGTTAATGTTGATCATAATTGATGAATTTATCAATTGAGTTATGGGAATTCTGTTGCAAGGGGAAAGGTGGTCCAAAAACTTGAAACTTGCTATTGATAGTTGGCCCCAATTCTTGGCCAAACTTTCTCCCATGCTCAATATGTGGAAGGAGGCTTAAAGGGAGCGATTCCTTTGACCATTGAAAGAAATGGTTGTCTTCATACAAAAATTTATCACCTATAAGGGAAATTATGACATGGTTTTCCATTATCGCATTAGGATTTTAATGCATCCAAAGAATAAGGAACTCCTCATTATCCCATTCTTCCTACTAAAATGTGTAACCAACATCATAGCTACTACTAGGAAATGAGAAAACCTAAAGAGAGGGTTGTATCTCTAAGGGTTAAGGAACATGCAACCATCTTGGTTGGGGAAAAATGAGGAATCCTATAAATGCCACCATTCCATCTTTTTTTTCCATACATAATACCTTTTCAAATACATGGAATAATATATTTAATATTTCCTTTCAAAACATCAATATTTAATATAAATATAATTTTGGTTGTAATCCTTTAAAGCACAATGGTAATGTATGGTCATTATTTATGAAGCCTTGAAAAAAATGAAAAGTTATTAAAATTCATGATTGTATGATGTCAGTAAAATATAGAGCCTTCATCATTCCAGCTACTACTTTGAGACCTACATCAATTTGTTCAAAGGGCTTCTAAATCCATTATTCAATAAGATTTTTTTGCGCATCATACTCAATCTCAGCATCTTCAAGATTTGTTGTTCCTTTCACTGCTACTACAAATTTCTCTTCATGTTCTTATGCCTCTATTATTGTAATAAGGATCTTATTATGATGTTTTCCTTCTTATAATGCTATTGGAAAATCGTCAACCAATTGGTCTTCTAAAGAAATTAATAATTTGTCAATCAAATTATTCTTAGTCATAACCCATAATTCATTTTCATAAAATAAGTATCCATCATCAAATTTTATTGTTTTTGCAAATTCCTCTTTAGCATTAGTAACCATAGCTTTTCAATTCACCACCTCTACTTCAAAGAGGTTATTCACTTTCATCAAATCATCAGCTATTTTTAAGTCCTCCACAACTTTTGTCTCTCCAATCTCTGCATTTCTCTATAGGTCTTCTGCCAAATATCCACCTTCATATTTGTCATCTTTCTCACTACATTTCATATTATACTTGATTTCAAGGTGATTCGGGTCTATGTTTGTCATTTCATATTCTGCCTCTGCTTTTAGATTCTCTCTCCTAATATGTTTGAGTTATCTCTTGAACTCTCTTGACTCTCTTTTGCCAAGCCATAATTGCAATGCAAGCTCCTCCTATTTTCTACAATTTCCTTCATGTTGGTCAACAATAATATACAATTCCCTTAAGAACACCCTTCAAAAATGCGCTAGATCAATAGATAAAACAATCATTAATCTAGACTTTATTTATAACTAGGTAACTTGGTAAAACTTGGCTCTTTCTAACATTAGTGTTAGGTTGTGTTATATTCTTTCCACAACTAACCTA
>APFE031729029.1:0-11160 GCA_000404065.3 Pinus taeda | reverse complement strand
TACTAGAAATGTTTTTTCACAGAATTTAGATGAGGAAGAGCACCAGTTTGGACCCAAGAGATTGTAAATGATGTTCTTGCACGGATCGAAATGATAAATTCTCATACTTGCTTCCATGAAATAATATCTAGGTACTTGCAAAGTATTGAAAGAATTGTGGAAAGTGAAATGTTTATTTGATAATATTTGTTTATAAGTTAGAAAATGGGGGATGGAAAACAATTGGTTATACTATGTAAATGACCCAAGAGACCTAAAAATTCAATGATTTTTCTCATAGGATCCTTTTCTATTTGATTTGATTTCTCATATCATAACATTTAGAATATTTAAAAATGATTCGAAAATAGTCGGATGATGATAGAACCATAAAAGATCCATTGCCTTCTTCCCCATTAGATAATGAAAAATAGTTCCTTGATGCTTAGTAATTAATTGACTCGCCCCATTTGAAGAGAAAAGATTGGTGTGGTCCAAATTGTTATGGAACAAATCAAATTGAACTTTGTTTCATTGTCCTTTCTTCCCCATGAAAAAAGTGGGGTATATTCATTATTCAAGCTAATTTGAACCATATGTTAACGATTTATTGTTCTTACTAAAATAGGGAGAAACATAAGCTCAGATCTATAGAATCTATTTTTGCCCAACAAATCCTAGACAAGTTCGAACCAATGGGAATACTTACTTGATTCGCTCACCATTTTTCATACGAAATAGAATAGCTAATTTAATCTGCATTATCCCCTTCCCTCAATAAATCTAGGGAAAAGGTGTGTTGTCATATTCGACCCATCAGATATTCCATGTTCTACATTAGAATATCCAAAAATGGATGTGATAGTATTTTACAACTGATAAAAGTTTATATATCTATATATACAAAGATTTATTTCAATTATTAAGATTAAACTCTATACCATATTGTGTAACATTGTTCCTAAAAAATAATAATCAAAATAAGTACATGAATAAATGGACTTACAAGTGGATGTTACTATATTGTAAGAGTGATAGAAGTTTATATATATATATATATATATAACTAAAAATTATATATAAATTTTAATTTATTTTACTAGTCAAATTTTTTTCTCCTTTGTATTTCTTTTCAATTAATTTTTTTTCAATTTAGTTTTTACAAAAAATACTTCAATATTTTTTCAACAATAAAATAATATAAAAATAAAATTTTTAATACATTTACAAAAATAAATAAATTATTTATTCAAATATTCTACATTAATAATAGAAAAAATATTTATAATCAATATTATTAATAAAAAATAAAATTTAATCGATTATTATAATCCTTGCTCTCAAAAGCTACTTAATAAAGATGGACTATTATAATAACTTAATTATATATTAATTTTTAATTTAATTTATTAATTCTTATTTTTGTTTTATTTTTACTTAAAAGGAATCGCTAATTAGCTAGATTCATACTTTTTGACACAACTAAGTAATCACTAATTAGCTAAATTCATATTTTTTTTGACCCAACTACTATAACATTTACCCATACGCAGTTTTACACACAATCCACATAGTTAATCAACAGAACATGAACCTAAAATATCAAATTTCATAAAGACTTCAAATGAAGTTATTCCCGGGGGCTCTAACTTATTACATATTAAGTGAATTAAATCTCTTCATATATAACTTTTTAGAATATATTATATTAATTATTTTGTAGTAAAAAATATTCATTGATAATTTTAATTGGTATATATGTGACCAAAAGTTATAAATAGATTTAACTTCATTTCTTTTTTATATTATTTATTTTTTATAATTTAATTTTAAGTTTATTTAATAATTATTTTACAGTAAAAATATTTCATTAATAAATTTATTTGCTGTATAGATGTTTGATAAAGTTAAAATAGATTTAAGATTATTTTTTAATGTTACTCTATTTTTTATTTAATTATTTAATTTATAATATCAAATTTAGTTATATTTGTTTAATTATGCTCATGTTTATTTTTATTTTTGGCAATTAGTATTTAAGATAATTATGAATAAATTATTAAGTTATTATAGAGAATTTGATAATCCACTAAATATTAATAGAATATTTTTTAGTGATTTACACAAATCAATGTTGAGATTTATTCTCCAAAGTAGCTATCTCATTCTTTCTGTCTTTTAATAAATTGATTATATATATATATTATATATATATATCTATATATATATAAGAAAACAAGAAGCCGTATGAAAAAAAATTACAGGCTGTTTTGGACATGTCGTTGTTGAAAGTCATGGTACTTGGTCCATGGGTACTATAACAAAGCCTCTTTTACAAATCAGAATCTCCATCATAAAGTGGAGTAAATCTCCACGATGAAGAATTCTGTCATATATATATATAATTATTAACAATAATAACTTAAAAATAAAATTATAATTTAATTAAAAAAAAAAAAAAAAAAAAATTTTTGTAACTTCATAATAATTATTCTAATACTTATTGTGAATGAATTTCTATTAACATTTAATACCCATTTACTTTCTGTAACTCCTCAAATTTTTTATCTTAATACTATACTTATTTATTCTGGTTATTCATATTACATTTTAAAATATTTTATTATCATCCTTAATAAAAATATTGTCAATATAATTCATGCCATTATATAAAATTAAATTAAAATAATGAGGGAAAATTTTATTTGGAACCCGATCACGTAAAATTAAGTTAATGTTAAAGAGAAATACAAGTTAAAACAAGAGCCACATGTGGCATGTCACTGCTTATTTGTCTATATGAATTGTGTGATTTTCGCTTATGGAGTTCTTTTTAGTCTGACTTTTTGGACTTTCCGGTGTCGAAATCTTGATTTGTGTTATCTAAATTATTTTTTTTACTGTATATATGGATTCCACAATGTGAAAAATGCATTGGGCATTTCAAAAACCCGTAGGGTACTTCAATTGTAAAGAGTTACCTATCAATCTTGTGATTTCAATAAATTCCTGTGTGATTTTAGAGAAATTAGACCGGAAAAACCCACCCCCCAAATAAAACTTCCAAAAAAAACTTCCAAAGAGTCACACTAAAAGCAACTCCTTAGTGTATCTATTTGAAATAATATCTTTGAAAATAGAATTACTTGACATAAAACTTCTTTTTATTAATAAAATTTGATACCCAATATATTTATTAAAAAAATAATATTATTTTAATTTTTTTTAATAAAAGCTATTTATTTTCCATCTTTTTAATAAAGCATTTTTATTATTTTAATTATTTGTTAATAAAATTTATTTTTCAAGTATCCTAAATTTTTAAACATTATATATCATTGTCTCTTAAATTTAAATTAAATAATTAAACCAAATGCATCTTACTTACTTTTAGCAACTTCTTCCAAATTAGTCACTAAAAGTTTATAATGTTATAAAGTTTAACCTTTTCATTCACTATTTTTAGTTACTAGTTCTTCTTGTATGTTGAATTATTTTTAATAATATTTAATGCTTATCTAAAAAAAATATTAATTATATAAATAAATTAAAAAATATTAATTTTCAATTTAATTGACAAATTTTAATATTCTAAAATATTTAGACTAAATTTATATATTAAAAATTATATATTATATATATATATATATATTGGAAAATGAAAATTTAAAATTTTTTCAAAGATGGTATATGTGTAATTATTTTTCTATTCTACATCTTAAATATCATATATTAATTTCATGTCCAATAGAAAAATAAGTACATATCTAGCATCTTTGAAAAACATGATGATGATGATGATGATGGTTAACATCCGCTGAGACCAAATAATGATCTATCGGACCTAAAAAGACAAATTATTTATTTTGATTTAAGATTTTATTCCTATGCTCTATATATATATAGATATAATTTTAAATTAAGAAGAAAATATTATTATCTTTTCAACATAATTCAATTCTCAAAACTAACATGAGGAATAAAATTATTTAAATTTAGTTAAACAAAAATATAAAATTTAAAAAATCCTTCACTAAGAAATTATATTTTTATATTAACTTATTATTTTTATATAATTATAGAATTTATATAAACAATTTATTTTATTGAAATTTCTATGTAAATAAAATAATATAACCTTTTTTTTTTTAATAATTTTTAAATTATTGAAATAAATTAATAAAAAAATATATAACCAGATACACTAATCTTGATCCTTTTAAATAATAAGTGTTGATCCTTTTAAATAATAAGTGAATAAGTCAAGAAAGCATGACTAACTGGTAATTATCAAAAAATAGTTGAGGTCGAGGTCTTACACCCTCAGACAAACATGATGAACAGAGCTCACAGGCCTGACTTTCTACTAGTCGTGGTAGAGGGTCCCATGTCCTCATGCAAACAATGAGCCCGACTTCGTGATCGAGGGTCCCATGTCCTCATGGAACAATGAACCGGACTTCCTTGAACCTGACTAGCCCTAGATGCCAACGTTTAGCCGAAATGCTGAACCTTGGAGTTCCACATTTCACTTCCAAAATTGTGATTACAAATAAAAACAGCAGAATAAGCTCCCTTATGCAAATCCATGTTAACAGTGGTAGGTTGGTGATTGTAAGCTGCACATGAACATAAAATCTGTCGTGGATAGGGAATTCACTAGTATTTAGCATGAAACTTTGTCAACATCAACTTTGACTTTCTAGTATGTCTTTGGGTTTGAATCCACCGCTTGCAGTTTCCTACATCCCTCTAGTCAATGGGTGTCCCTACATTCCTTAAGCCATGACAAAAAAATGTGTAAAGGAAATTCAAAATTTTATTCACGGGGTTCGACGAAAAGACAGTAACTACGGAAAGGGGAATACTATAAGAAATCCCCAGCATTTGCAAGATGGAATCTAAGCAGAGGAAAACAACACCATTGTTGTTAGTTGATAATATTGAGAAGAAGCTTGTATGCTGTAAATGTTTCTTGCCTGGTCGAATTACTCCATTGCATGGCTGATTTTGAAGGGACGGAGTGGAGCAAGTGAATGTCCTCAAGACAAATCCCATGGGAATATTAACTACAATGTACACATGGTTATGGTTTGTTGTATTTAAATTTTATTTATTTATCCTTAAAAAATTTGATTTTATAAAGAAAAACGGTGTTATATTTGCAATGCCACCTCTCTGTTATTTTATCCGTTGACCTGGATGCCTAGAAAAGTAGTGAGTGTGGATAACATTTATCCCTATCTTTCCACCATCAACATAATCTTAACCCTATATCTCTTATGTGTTGTAGAAACCACGTGTAATTGGATAGACAAGGACTAATGTTTCCCTCTTTGATTTTCAATATCACTTTATTTGTTTGTCATATCCACTGAGTTGGAGATGGTTCCATAAGTAGCATACATGTTTTGTATCTTTGCATGCAACACATAATTGAGGTTGCAAAAATCGTTTTAAATAATTCCTGTAACGATTATATTTTGAGATATGAGTTATCGACCTTGGGTTTTATGGGTTGGATATAATGTGTTTTAGGTAAGGATATAGGTGGACTACAGGTCAGAGCGTTATGGTCAGCTTGCAACTGGAGTAACTTTTGGCAATGAGGTAACCAGCATAGCCACCACGAGGGGAACGTGGACGGTGTGACCAACGAGTTGACTGTGTCCTGTTGTTGATTGGTTGGTGTATTCTAGTACAAGTTGTGTGCGCTGCATGTCCAGGCAAAAAACTCCAGAATTTATAAACCTTCTTAAAAATTTTGTTTCTCTAAAGTTCCATGACGATATTGTTTCGAGGCCTTTCTGCATATTAATTATTAAGAAATCGATTAAATGCCATTGGCTGGATATATACAAGGTGTATAAACAAACAATGAATTGGAATTGTGCTTTTAGTGGCGAATAAACTATAGTGTATGAATGGATGATGTGTTTGAATTGATGGAATGGGATTCTGTGTCCAATTATTCTCTTTTGTGAAGTAAATTTCATGCGTTGACATTTGTTTTAACTATTTTTTTTTTTGTCTCACAATCAGAAGTTTGAGGGTAGCTGGGATTATAGGTTGGCTTCGTGGTGAAGTTCCTCTATGCCAACCTTCACTTAATTCTGGAGGAAATTGGCCTGGATGGCATCACTGCCACATCACATTAATAATTTCCCTCTCTGATATTACAGTCTAAAATTGCAGAGGTATGAGTATGCATTGCTTCTTGTGCCCACAATTTAAAACATTTATTCCTTATATTCACATCATAATCATCTTTGTATTTTATCTTGAAATTCACAAGTCCAATAATTTCCCTCTCTGATATTACAGTCTAAAATTCCAGAGGTATGAGTATGCATTGCTTCTTGTGCCCACAATTTAAAACATTTATTCCTTATATTCACATCATAATCATCTTTGTATTTTTATCTTGAAATTCACAAGTCCAATGTGGATGTATTATGGTAGTTCGAGATGCACGACTGTATGAAGTGTGTTAACTATCTAATGTACAAATTATGTATAACTAAGCTACACCAATGTGTGTGTATAAGTTTATATTGGATATATTGTCATTATGCATAAAGAATCTCATAAAAATATGAATGCTCTCTTTGGAGTTATGTGGTTAAATGATGTTGAGAAGTAAAACCATCTTATCTATATGGGAAAATCTTGGATAAGAAGAAGCAAACAGAAAAGTAAAAGCTTATGATACTATATTTATAATTATGTTAGCAATTTTAACATTTAAGTTCTTTATTGTATGCTAGGTATACCAATGAATCCCACCAACTATAATAACAACAAAGCTTGAGAGACAAGGTGACCTACCAAGAGAGGAGACTAGGAAGAACAAATACAAGTGACCAAATCCAAGTATTTTTGATAGCTATAGTAGCATGGGGGCAAGTTGAAACCCTAAAAACTATATTGGAACAAATAATCCTATCATGTTGAATTTTAGGGGAGAAAAGAGAAATGCAAAGAAAAGACAATAAATAAAATTTTGATTATTTCAATAAGTAAGAAAGGGTCAACCATAAATTGGTTAATTTTTTTGTGGGTGTATATATTGAGTATTAGAAATTACATGCATCATGTTAATGAGTTATTATATCCTTGAAATTAGAGAAGGCTCAATTACTAAACACCTCGACATAAGAGGAGTAAGTCCTATGACCATCTCTAGAAAAGATAATTGATATGGAAGTTAGGAATAGATGTCAGTGATGAATAATTGTTTTTTAAAGTATGGTTATTTGATGGACTTTAGCGATATGGTCATCATATCATTTTTCTCATATTAAAATCATATTATGAGTTGTATGATTTCTATTCAAGGACATAGATTAATAAAATACAAACTAATTGAGGTAAAGATAGTCTAGTCGATAACATAACATAATTGAATAAGGTATATACTCCTAGAGATCTTAAGAAAGGATGAAAGATAAAGGAAATAACAAGTATCTTCCCATAGCTCATGGGGAAAGGCTAAAAATAAAGTATATAGAGGGAATCTATATAAAGTTCCGAAAGAAATATTATGAAATTCTATCAACATATACAAGAGACTGATGGTTAATTAATTTCCATTCTAGAATAGTTCTGAAGGTCTTATTTAAAATCGTATCTACTGAGGAAGTTCCCCTGAAATATCATTAAGCTCATAAAAGACAGTTCTCTATATGTGGAATGAGACCATGTAATTTTAAAATTTCCATTCAATTTAATATTTTGTGGTAATGAATGCATCTACATGTAAGGATGTGGTTCATTAGTTGAACTGTCTAATTCACACTTAGTAGGAAAATGCTCCAAATATACACTATTGGAGGAAATTAAACCTTATCAAGTTATTATTCAAATTTTTAGTAACAAGATACATATTTAATTGGACATGCATAGTTTGGGACCTATAAGTGTCATTCAGTAAAACAATAATCGTAACTAAAATATATAACAAGCACAAATTATATATTCAAATCTAGACTGAACTGGGGTCAGAATTGTAAAGAGTATGCACACATGCAATACAAATTATTATATGCATGAAGACATCATACACGAACAACTTATGACCTTCATAAGTAGGTTAATAGGGCTGACACCAAAAAGGTACAAGTACATAATAGAAGCAGCTACTAGTGCTTCTCGGTTAATAGTAGAAAGACAATACTAAGATTAAGAGAGCATTCTTAACAGTTCACTCAATTTTAGTGTCTCATGGATGTGCATATCAATCCAAATATAAATGGATTTTTGTTATTAATAACCCATAAATAGGGAACTTTATAATCTGCAGCAAGAAAAATATGATTCAGCAGAAGGATGTTAGATCTTCCAAATGTACTTCTTGTGGGAAGGGATAAAATTACAATGAGTTGTGTGTATATATAAACAAACTTATACATGCTTATAAAAATAGAAATTACAAACACATTAGATATGGTGGTGTTTGATGAACTAGAAGTAGAAAGAGAAAAATTCATAACAACCAAATGAATAACAAGAACAGTACACTAGATTCAAAACATGGTTGGTCTGAATTAATAAACCAATATGTGGTAAACCATAAATTTTCACATTAATATAGCTTATGAAAATCAAAGGATCATATGCTGGTAGTAAAATAATACACGCATCAAGTAAAAGGGAACATATAAAACATTCTAGACAAGGAAGAAAAAGGATAACAAACCAAAAAACAACTAGTCGCTAAAATAAGAAGATAATGACTAAGTCGTAATGGTAATCGCAGTGGTGTGCACAAATATATTGGGATCTAGAAATCTAATCAATTAATTCACAACCATATCATATGGAATACATATGTTGTACCACTATTTCCAACCAAGCAATATTGGGAAGTTTAGGTCTGACAGATCGTAGTGATAATGTTCTCTAGTTTGAAGAGGAAAACATAACACTTGTTCATAATGGATACATGAGCTTTATTATTTTATTTCCATGGGTGACTTAACGAGGTGAATACTCTAGGATCACACCCTGGTACACATAGTGCCTAAAATCTAGAGGGTGTGGAGTTGAAAACATTACAACTTATATAACTCATGTGTGAGAAATGTATGTAATTCCGTACTGATCGTGAAATTAGTTTTGGACATACATTGAATGATTCATGGCCAACAAGGTGTTGGAGGAAGTATAAAAAGAGAAACAATCAATCATATGATATGATTAGTTTAAGCTTGGAGTACCTTGAGTACCAAATGACTTGTTTTCTTTGTTAAAGATAAAGTTAAGGTTGCTATTAGACTTCAGATATAACATTGAAGTCCATACTAGACTAACTATCCTAGTCAATAATTTGTTTTTGATAAATCAAAGGTCATATTCCATTGTTGTTAAAACCTTGTCTAAGTGACAGATTTAATCCCAAAACTCAACGTTATTGGTTTTGTAAAGTTTTATTATGAAACTATGTTATAATTTGCTAAAACTTCCCTGAAACCACAAGATACATGAAAAGGATTAACCTAAGAAAAGGAACTTGAATACTTTGACATTAAAAAAATAGAAATAAAAATAAAAAACTAGTTATACTCGTGTTGGAGAATTCCTTATTCCTTAATGGAAAAACCAAAAGGTAAGATGAATAGTTTAAGGAATTGTTAGCATACTGCTAACATGGTTGAAAACATGTGGATGATGTATATGTCATGCAGGTGATGATATGGACATTGGTATGGTGTACAAGTTGTAAAGGTGGCTCTGTGTACAAGCAGTACATATGGTACTAGTATGGATGCATGTATTGCATGTATATCTTGGTGATTTCCTGGTAAGGCAACCAATCCAGAGTGTGTGCAAAGTTAGGATAAAAAGGTGGAAACTAAGAATGGGCATGGGAAACTAAGAATAAGTATATTTATTTTGCTTCAGTCCAAGTAGTACATATGACATATGGTTCTACTTATGATGGTCACATATGGGGTATGATGTTGATGATTATGTTTGAATCTAACCCGATATGATCTTTTATACATGTTTATTAGTCAATTCTCCTAGTTTGACTTGTTGCGACCAATGCAGGGCAATTGTAGGAAGAAAGTGTCTAGCAAGAAGAGAAAGGCATTGGAAGAATGAAGGGGAAGAACATGAATTTCTTCAAATGAGGAATCATATTTAAATGGTGCGCAATGTAACCAGCATTTACTCATATATTAGTATTGTATATTAAGCTATGATATTAACTCTAGTGAACATAGTTGAGTTATGCATCTAAATTCTCTCACAAAATTGATTGAAACAAATATTATAGGTAGCAATGGAAGGAGATTACTCTCGGCCTGGATAGGAACTCCTTTTTGTAACCTGATATATACTAGGTATAATATATTTTATACTATATATACTATATATCAGAAGATCTGCATTAGATGGAAAGGCCATGGGAGCCTACAAATTTAGAAAACAACTACTTGTGAATGAGGAAAAATATTGTAAGATGTAGTAATACACCAAGGACATTGTAAATTTAAGGGTGGGAGTATGTAACACCCCTCCATTGTATGTAAAAATTTGATAACCTACACTTAAGAAAATCTAGGTATGATGTGTAACAAAGAAAGTAAATACTTTACTATGAAATAAATAAAATAACCACTTCGAAAAGCAGACACCAAGAGATGAGATTCTTGCCAAATCGCATTGGTGAATGGGAAGAGATAATTATTTCATGATAAGACTTCATATCCAAATATAGATAAGCTTAATGGATTTGGAGACAAATATCCATTAAGATACTTAGCTGGAGAAAGATGCTAAGTTAAGAAAAAACATAAAAGCCTTGCGGGAGAGAATGTCAAGTTTTGATGATGAAAAGCCTCATGGGAGAGAAAGGCGAGCTTTTCTAGGAAAAGCCTAGGTAAATGGATAACAAAGAGCCATAAAAGAGGGATTCCACTAATGAAAACCATATCATGAAAGAGGGTATTAAATACCCATGGAAGAGATCAACAGGAGATAGTTGATCCATGGAAAGAACTCTTGGCTCAGGGGTGAACTAAAGGAAGTCAGTTTTAGGTTGGATGGCGGTGCTCAATTTTCCAAGCGACATCCTTTCATATAATATGGCTTGCATGGGATGTTTTGTATTCTGAATCCTTATTATTTATGTTTTCAATTTTGTAAGCATCTAAGACAAATTTCCTAGGTTGT
>APFE031729013.1:37339-70066 GCA_000404065.3 Pinus taeda | reverse complement strand
TTTTTTTTTTTTTTTTTTTTTTTTTTTTTTTTTTTTTTTAGCAGGAAAAACTGCCATGCATTTGCCAAAAGATTACGTAGTTTTGGGAAGGATCAGGCAAGTCTCTAGTCCATGCACTGAGCAGTTTCTGAGCACAGTGGGTGTTGCACAATTTCTAGGCTCAGTGGCTCTAGGTTGCCTCTCATGTCTGCACAATTTCCCAACTCAATATTGGTTATCATTTAGTAATACACATTTCTTGATCTCAATGCTTACTGGAAGTCAGGACTGCGCAATTCCCAAGAGCAAGGCCAATTGCCTTCAATAATTGTGTAGTTCTCTAAGGCAAGCCTGGAACTGTCAAGTGACCAAGTCAAGAGATCGGTTTGTGGGTCAAAAAATGAACTAAGTGAGAAAACAAAAGCCAAGATGAAAAGAATAAGTCTCAGTCGAAGCACAAGTACCTAGATCAGTGCAAGATGAGCTTTTGTGGTTTAGAAGTAAGGCTCCAAAATAGAGGCATAAGAAACCTTTTGGAGGGTGGTTGTAGCGACTACAACAAATCCCTATTCCAAGAGTTGTAAAAATTTGAGCAAAGTCCATTGAGGCATTCTCCTCATGGATCATTTCCCTGCTATGGGGGGTCCACAATATTCATTAGTAGTAATATCAGTGTCAGTTAGATACCGAGGAGTGCATTGGAGTGTTAACAACAAAGCAGGAGGCTCAGTTGCAGAGTTAGCAACAACACAATTTTCCCAGTAGACAATTGTAGACACAGTTGATCCTGCTTGTTTTTTTTATGCTTCTCAATTGCAGATGTTGTAGTAGCAACAACAACAGTGAGAGGTGTTGCATCCAGTACAATCGAAAAGTGCAGGATAGGGGTGGTTGATAATCCCTTTCTTGTTAAGAGAGAGTGTTGAAAATGCAGCAAAAAAGACGCAATTTTGATTTTTCTTTAATCAAATTGAAGAAATTTGAAATTCCACATTAGCAGAAAACTTGGAGGAGTTACCTGAGGTGACATGGCTCTTGTAACTCAGTTAATAACACTCAATTTGACTTAATTAGTTGAAGTTAAGTTTACTTTTGATTCATAAGAAATAGGAGTCTAGCTCAGTTAATTTGAGTTAGGGACATGAAGTTCAGTTGTGTTCAGTGGGTTCCTAAATTTTAGGAACATGGGTTGAGTTAGTTTCAATTGTAGCAATTTAATTCAGTTAAATTGAGTTATGGTCAGTTAAACTAGCTCTAAATGTTAGAGGAACTAGTGGAAAGTCAAGTTGTGGAAGTGGAACTTCAACCACAATCAATGATAATCCAAATAACTAATCAATCAATGTAAATTATCTCATGCATGCAAATAATTTGAGTTACTGATTTGAGATGGATATTTCAAGGCAATGTACTATCAATTGTACACTATTCCAATGTGTATAGGTCGTGCATGCAGTCAAAGGAAGGACCTAAAGGAATTTCACAATCTAGATGAGGGAATTTCCTAATTAATAGGGGCCTAATTCCTCAAGGAACAATAAAAGGAATTAGGAGCTTGGAGGGCTTGAAAATTGGCTAAGTGTTGGCTAGAGTCAGTCATTCAGGTAGAGGAATAAACTATACATTAGCAGGTTGTGCTCAGGCTTGAGAAGAATATGCATTTCATCTCTATTCTTCGATTAATGCAATATAGATAGGAAGTGTTTTTGAGCAATTACTTTCCCCTAAATAAATCTTTGTGCATGTGTGATAACTCATTTTTCATGTCTATGATTTGTGCTCTATATGGTGAATTAAATTCTGCATATTAGTAGAGTAGATTCAAGTCTTGTGATTTAGTAAATTTTATGAGCAGTTTCAAATATACACATTAATTTCTACACAAATTAACACCTTATCCACACATATAAACACAACATGTGAACTGGGAAACCCAATATAGGAGAAAACCAAACTAAAAGGTGATGCCTATACTCTACTCTCTTTTTCTTAATTAATGTAGGTACAAAAAATGGGAACTCTCTACGAAGTTGTCCTAGACAGTATAACTTCAATGGTTGCTACAAAATATGCTACTTCCTCTATTATGTTTCAATTAACCACTCTTAGATGCTCAACTCAATAATGAAATAATAAACATACTAAAGAAATGGAACCCTTTCTCTTCCTAGTGGCCTAGTATTTAACGTATCCTGATAGTCATATAGGTTAGGGTTGGGGATTTTGCATGTCTCAATCCTCAACTAGTGTTATGGTTTTTGGATCCTCTAGAACCTTCTTGAAAGTACACAGGTGACTAGCCCACATTTGTGAGTAATGGGCACTAGTGTGGCACCCTATTAATACCATGGTGGCCAACAAGATATGCCAACTTATAGGAGGCATAACTCTACATACAGACTTTGATTGATGTGATTTTTACACGGGATTTTTTTTAATGTATAGAACAATATTTTTTTCGGCTCAAAAAATGTCATTTGATGCCTCAAACTAGCTCTATAAGGTTCCAGAACCCAAATAATCAAATTGGGACCAACCCCCATAATGGACCCTGTAAATCAATTCCTCTATTTTTTCCTTCCATAAAGTACCAAATATATGAAAAAATATATAATGATCCATTCCAAATTAATAAATTAAAATTGTTAAATAGGGAAAGTAATCATACAACATAGGCTGTATAATTTTAGGAGATTTTGGGACAACCTCCATCAATCAAGGGATTGATTGAAAGGCTTAGATAGGAATACTATTCATGTATAAGAATAATCATAGTTGATAGGTTAGGCTATTCTCTTTTAAAGTATTGTCATTCATTTATTCTACTCTCTAAATGTAAATTTGAATTTGGATGTATTATATCTTTTGGTTCATCTTCCTTGTTGTAAACAATGTTTTTATCTTGAGGGATTCCCCCCATTTTTTGCTTCAAGGTTTTTGCCTACTTTGAAGCTATAATGGTGGTTAAATCCCATTTACATATAGATTAGATATATGTGTATTATTTTATTTTAATGAATGTAATTTTCCTTTTGCATTTATATTCATTTATTTGTAATTTATTCTCTTTAAACTTCCATACTTTCATTTCTAGCATTCCATTGCTTTCATGTATTTCTGTTACTGCTTTTATTTGTAATTTTCAACACTTGGAACTACATCCAATGAATGAATCTAATATTATTATTAATGTTGTAATCATTAAGTGTTCTAGTACTAGCTAAAGGATCACTGGTTCATTGAATAATGATATTCAATAATTAACTCTTCATCTAATAGGAAGTGACTATATACCTCCATCTTCCCTTACACATTGATAGGGGAGATAAGGGTGAAGGTCATGGACTCAATGGTATGAACAATCAATGGGAATGAGCTATCAAAGTTGATAATTTTCCTAGTTAATTGGTTTACTTTGCGATATTTGGTACTTTGATAGATATTTAATGGAACCTAGTATAATTACTAAGCTTATGAGTATTGAATGATCAAGTAGTAGCCTTGGGTTCCTAGTTTCATTAACTCGTTCACCTGAACTCTTCACTCAAGTATAATGGTATGATACCTCTCTCTATCTTTGGATATCGTTCAAAGGTTTAAGAGTGAAGATCATGAACTCCATGGCATGAAGATTTAAGTGAATTGTAATGCCCCATATTAATAAATCAATAAATAATAATAATAAAGTAAGGAAATAATAGTAATATATAAATAAGTAAAACAATAAATAATAAAGAAAGACAATAATAGTAAACAAATAAATTGACAAATAATAAATTGAAGTTCTGAATAAATATATAAAAATAGTAAGAATAAGTAAAGTTAACAAAAAGTAAAAAGGAATAAAATTAACAATAGTTAAATTAAGAAAAATGTTGAGTTATGGAAAACTTGAGACAAAAAAAAATAAAAAAATTATGATGACATAGATTGTGCGCATGGGGATCCTTCTTTCAATCCCCTTTCCATTTTTGGAACAATTTGTTCTATTTAATGGCTAAAAAAGGGAGTTGATAAACATTCATTCTTTTAGGAGGAGAATGTTAAGAGATAAGGGAGTCACTAGAAATAGCAATTGATTGATCTTTTGGGTGTGCTCAATTGTAGAAAGATTTTGTGCAACTGAGCCTATGATTGGGCGGGGACTCATCCCCAAAAATTTGTTGCAATCAGTGAGATTCAAGTACTGCCACGACACCATAATTGACAATAAAACATATATTCACTTTATAGGTAAGTATTCATTGCTTATGGTTTTCAAAAATTATATGCTAAAATAAATTGAATATTTTGTGTTGATTACTAATAGCATCGATTGATGTAATTAATTTGTATATTTTAACTATGGGTTGTTACATATGGTATCATTGCGAGGTTCCAACTCTATTGGACCTTTTGATTTTTTATATTCTTATTTAAGTGATATATATATATATATATATATATATATATATATATATACTATATTATATTATATATATAATATATATATATATATATACTAACCTTATTATTTTCCTTCATCAATAGGCCAAAGATTTATATGAAATTATAGAACCACTTTTATATATATAGAGAGAGAAAGAGAGATTAGATAAATAATTAAATCTATAAAATCTATATTAATCTTTGGCCCATTGAAGAAGGAAAATAATAATAAGGGATTATATATATGTATATATATTATATATATATTATATATATAATATATAACCCCTTATATTTTTATTTTCTTTCATCAATGGGGCCAAAGATTTAATATAGAAATTATAGAACCACTCTATATATAATATATATATATATATATATATATTATAGAGAGAGAGAGAGTAGGAGAGAGAGAGAGAGATAAATAATTAAATCTATAAAATCTATATTAAATCTTTGTCATTGATGAAGGAAAATAATAATAGGGGTTTATAATATATTATATATATAATATATATATATATATATATATATAAATCTTTGGCCCGTTGATGAAGGAAAATAATAATAAGGGGTTATATATATATAACCCCTTATTATTATTTTCCTCCATCAATGAGCCAAAGATTTAATATAGAAATTCCAGAACCACTTAAATATAATGTTTTTAAGGATTTCAACCCTTCCATGCATGTTAGGATTGTGATATTCTGGCATCCATATAAGTTGAGAAATATCAAGAATTGGTAAAAGCGAAGGTTTGGAAACATAGTTAAGCCTTCACATTGATATAGGACACGACTTTCTAGCTTTATCAAATGCAACATACTGGAAATACTATTTAGTTGCCTGTAATTTCCAACGTCCACCTTTATAAGGCCTCCAGGGAGAGAAGGCAAGTCTGAAAGATACACACATGTATTTAGGATCAATGTGGCCAACTTTCTAAGATTATTGATGCTGAGAGATAATCTACATGCATATGTATTTCCTAGATTTGTATTGGTGATGCATGAAGGGTTTTGAGCTAAACACCTCCTTTAAAATTTAAAAAATTTAATTTTTTTAATGTGTGAAGTTGATGAATTTGGTTGTTGATAGCCTTAGATTATCAGATTTGGGAGCGAGGTTGGACTCACACTCCTTATATCTGATAAATCTGTCATTCTTGTGTATAGATCTGTAAAGTTTTAGGGTTTTCTGACTTGGGTTTCTTGGGTTTTATTTATCTGGGTTCTGGATGTTTTTTGTTTCAGGTATAGGTTGCAGATCTGAAGGTAAGGTTTGGTTTGAAGCCAGATATAGGCCCTGGAGGGTAAGATCTGGCCTCGAAATCATTTTTGTAGTGATATTATCCAGCGTATTTGCAGTCCAAGGGTTTGAGATTTTTTATCTTGAGATGATTTTACAGGGGTTTCATTAATAAATATGAAGCAGAACATATGAACTTAATTAGAAATTTCTAGGTTTCATTGAGCTACTCATCTGCTGAATTCATAATTTCTCTTTCCCTGAAAAAAAAATTCAAAATCATTTTTTTTTTGCCTGGAGTTTTCTTGCTTTGCTGCAAAAAAATTTAAATAAACCCTTAGCCCTCTATACTCATCCTCTTTTCCCTTATCTACCTGCGTTTTTTTTTTACCTCTGTCGTCTCTTTGAACCCTCATCTCTGCCTATCCGCAGCCCTCAAAATCTTCCTAACCCACTACCCTATTCTCCCATCGCTCTTCATCTCCTCACCCTCGTCGTTGTCGCTTAACCTGCATCCATCCTTCCCTCCTACATGCTCCCATAGCTCTGCTGCCCTCTACCTACATTTGCGACTCTCTCTCCCGCAACTCTCCCTCTGCCGCTGCCTTAGGTTCGCTTCTAAGCCCTCCGTCAACCTGTTCTTCCATTCCTCCACCATCATTCTTCTCTCGCCATCTGACCTGCAAGAAACCATTTCAATTTTGATTTGTGTTTTCTTTCTCTTTTTTAACTTTTCTGTATTCGTAGATTAGGTTTGATGTATTTATGATTTTTGTTCTGTTTTGATTTATTTTGATTTTGTATTTTAAATCTAAAACATAGATAAAATAAATAAATAAATAAAAAATCCCTTTTCGATTTCGATTTTTTTTTTTGGGAGTTCCATTTTAATTTGTTTTTTTTTTTTTTTTTTTATTTATTGATTATTTGACTTTGATTGAAAACAAAAAAATTAAATAAATTAAAACCCTAAAAACCTAAAAATAAAATTAAAGATAAAAAAGGCCTCTTGCCCATTAAAATAAAAAATAAAAAATCAATTTGATTTGTTTTGGTCACATTTAAAAGAGAGATCTCAATAGATCATTTACCGCATTAGTCTTGCTTCATAAAACTTAGCACAACAAAGAAATTTTCCTAAGGACTAATTAAATTCTTCCTTCCTACTGTTCTTTTGTGTGTTAAGGGTAAACTCTAAAGAAAACTTTGTGGTATTAAGCATTTTTTTCATTTCTCTATAGTTAAGCACGCTTAAAATGATCTAAAGATTAACTATAGGAAAGTGGTAAATTTTCCTAGATTTGGGTCATTCAGCGTAAATCATTTTAATTCTAGGATTGGAATTGATTGTCATTGCTTGAATTATTTGATGTTTAGATATATTGTGAATATTTTCAAGTAATCGTTGAAGTGCTCTGTCATGGAATTATAACAGATCACGTACCTTTGTTTCCTAAGCTAAGTATTTGTGAACATCTGTTGACATTGATATTAAATTGCAAAGAAGGTCCTATTCTCTTTGAGCTATAATTGTATCAGAAATATTTGAAATAAGCTTGTGGTTTAATTGTAATATTTTCAGGGGCTTATTTTTAAGTCTTCATCCAATAAAGCGAACATTTAATTTTGGTGATTGAGGGCTTTTGCGACACAAGTGTTTCTGATCCTCGAGTCTAACTTCATCTCACCATCTAGTGCATTTGCATATAAGTTAGCTTTGCATAAATAAAATTTACTTCCAAGCATAAGCTTGGTCATTAGAGAGATAGTTATCCATCCATCTTTGCTTGAGAAGCCTACTTTTAATAGTATATAAAACGGTGGCCTTGCAGTCGTCAGAGCCACGACTCTCTACAGCGCCAGAGGCACTGGGTATGTTAGATTTTCAGGAGAGATATCGTTAATCAAACCTTAGTGTGCTTCGCCTTATCTTCTCTCTGCCAATTACTACGAAATCAGGTTCAACACAAAAAGGATCGAAGGATTCACATTTAAGTAGGCATTTAACTAAAATTAACCAAGATTCTTGCATCTCACATTAGCTTTAGGATCTGCATTTCATATAAGATATCATTCACCTAAGCAACAATTGTTAATCGATTCTTTGGTCTTAGTTTCCCTAGCAAGATCGTTGACTCCATAAGGCACTAGTATCATTCATTTAAAATCTATCAAATCTGTAAGTCTTGCTAAATCTTAATCAAGTACTTGATCGCTTCACTATCTCTCCCGAACTGGTTGGTTCCCCACTAGTTCTTCTTCATTCCATTTTTCCATAGGGTTTGCCCCCCTTAGCCTGTTGTAGGGAGACAACTTAAATGGAGAGATTGGGGATCAGGGCGACAGCCCCCGATCTGAGCCGTTGTCGTTGTGCTTAGACATTCTGTGCGACAACATGGCCATATATTATTCTGCCATATGTGTGTTGGGTAATTTATCCTCCTCGACATACAATCATCCTTTGCATAATATGTTAAGTTATCACCACACCGGTAGCCAATCGAAAATGGCGCACTATTGTCAACCTTGCTCTCGCCCTCCCTTGGATTGACATGCTAAAGTCCTTGACCTCTAAAAGATGGTTATCTCCTTATCAAAGAAACTGCAAAGACAACATGATAAAATTCACCAGTTGGATGACAAAATGGACAAGATGTGTCAGCAGATGTCATATCTACAAGCACATAGAGCTAATGAAGATAGCAGAAGCACTACCAACACTTCCGCAGGCAACCCCAATGACAAAATGTCTATCGACCTTCCACAGTAAGATATGTAAATCCCATGCAAGTGTAATTTGTTGAATGGCCAATTTTGTAGAATCTATAGTAGTAGCGGGCCTAATTTTGGTCTCTAGATCAAATGTAAAGAAAATATCAAAGAAAATTTTGAGAGAATTTCCCCCATACTTTTTGAAGAAGCATATCTAGATAATATGTAAATTTCCTATTTATTCTACTGTGACCAGGCACAAAATTAATAGAAACCTCTTCTTACTATTGTCCAAAAAAAAAATTCTCCATTTCAAATATCAATTTATTAGTCCCCGCCAAATCATGACTATAGAAATGGATTTTCCTCCTGACCATTATTAGTTTAAAATTGATCAATGCAAATTATAATGTTTAACTTTGAAAAATAAATATGCAATTTTTCCCATAGCATAATTTCTACCTTTAGTGGGAGAGACTAACCGTACTCATTTCTACCATTAGCATAACTTGTTTTAATTTATAAAGTGAATAGAATCTTAAGTTATATCTATTAATTATGTTTATATTTATTTTACATTTCTATTTAGAAATTTTTTATTTTTAATTATACATTTATTAATGAAGTTTATATTTATTTTCACATCTATATTTGAATATTTTCATTTTTAATTATATGTTCATTAATCAAATTTATTAAGTTTTTATGTGTTTATTAACTATATGTTGTGCAATATCATGGTTTTCCATATGAATCATTATTTACATTTATTTTGTGATGTTTTATATTTATTTACATTTTTATATTTAGAAATAATTTTTATTTTTAATTATACAGTTGTTAATGAATTTTATGTTTATTTCATAATTCTATATTTAGAAATATTTTGATTCTTAATTACAAGTTCATTAATCAAATTTATTAAGTTTTTATATGTTTATTATTATATGTTATGAAATATCGGAATTATAATTGTTGGTTTCACAGAGCATGCTCTGAGAATCCCTCCCCGCCTTCGATATCACTTCCCCTGCTATGGCTGTTGCGGAGGGGGCTCCTCCCCCTCTGCCTCCTTCCTCCCAGGATGAAGCTAGCGCTTTCCAAGCAGTAGTGGAATCCCTGAAGAAGAGATCACAAGGCTCACAATAATCGTGACTTGTCAAAAAGGTTGAATCGATCCCTACAGTAGCCTTAACTGATGTAGTGAAGAAAACATTGATTGCCTTTGCCAAAAGAGCTCTCGTTGAAAAGTTTACATGGATGTACCCCCACCCCAAATGGGGTTCTATATTGACCAATCTTTGCAACAAAAAATGAAAAGAAATATTAGGTTTTATGCATGTGGCAATGGCTTCTTCGCCTTTTTTGTTTGAGTTGAAGGAGGATCGGGATGTGATGTCCATGAATGGACCCTATTTTTTCAACTCAAGAGGTATGTATCTAAACAAGTGGACATTAGATTTTAATGTTGATGATGATGTGCCAACAACTATTCTAGTATGGATCAAGCTACCCAAACTTCCTCTCAACTGCTGGAGCAATGATTATCTTTGTGTCATAGGAAATGGGATTGGTTGTTATCTAGACAGTGCAAAACCGAAGGGTTCCCAGTTTGCATGTGCTAAAATTTGTGTGGAGTTGGATTTGGAGAAGGTGTTGCTGTAAAAAATCAACCTAACCCTAGGTCGATGGATGCACTGCCAAATTCTGGATTATGAACAATTCCCTATAAATGTCGATTATGCCATGAATATGGACATTTTGCTAGGGATTGTAAGAATGCTCCTGTTGAAAAGGGATCAGATCTTTCAACAAATCAAGGGGAATAGTGGCAAGTCCAAAAAAGAGGTGGAAACAAATGGAAATATAATGGATCTAATTAAACATTAGCGACAATAAAAAAACAGTGCATCTACCTCCAACAACCAATATGAGGCTCTCCAAGGATTTGGGGAGGATGAGCAAGAAGATACAAATAATGAAGGAAATCAAAATGAAGAACGAGTACCTAATATCCTTGAAGAGGGTGAAATAGAACAAGAAGAAAACAAAAATAACCAAGACATGCAAGAGCATCCCTCTTTGGAGGGGAATCAAAATGAGCCACCCAATACTCTAGTGATCGAACAGAGACCCGAAAATGAAGAAGTGGTAACTTCAACCCAAGAGGGGAATCAAAATGAGCCACCCAATACTCTAGTGATCGAACAAAGACCCGAAAATGAAGAAGTGGTAACTTCAACCCAAGGAGTCAAAAATAGGAATATGGCACACGCCCTCTTGTGAGAAGAGGATGGAAGTAGCGACAAGATGGGATGCAACAAGAGAAAGCAGGGCCAACCACCTAAAAAACAAGCTCGGGAGAAGAAAGAAAAGCTTAATAAAATAATGGAATAACAATCAATCATTCCAAATGTTCTAAAAATAAATGGAAAAAAGGGTATGACAACTCAGAAAAGCATCGGAGTTCCTCTCAAACCCCCTTTTCTATATGATAATCCTCTCATGGAATATAAGGGGATTGGGAATGCCTATGAAATCCCAAGTAGTTTGTGACTTAACAAGGAAGGAAATACCCTAGATTTTCCTTCTCTAGGAGACCAAACTTGAAGGACAAGAAGAAAATAGGGTGGCACAGAAGTTCTGGAAGGACTGTGCCAACATAGCGCTAGGACCATGAGGTGCATCAAGGGGATTAGGAATTCACTGGTCCACTCTGCATTTTGACTTAAATTATGTATAAAGACACAATTTTGGATTGCATCCCTTCTAGAGAGGAAAGAAAAAAAGAAAAATTATAGTCATTAATGTATATGGTTCAGTAATTTACAGTGAAAAAACAACATTCTGGGATTCTCTCAATTGTGTCAAATGTTGGCACGTCAACTAGTAACATAATTGGAGGAGATTTCAATACAATCCTTAAAGCATAAGAAAAGAGAGGTGGTAGCTTTGTTCACTATCCATTTCAAGAAAGGATGTAAGATCTAATCAATGAATGGGAAATGATCGACATCATTAAAAAATTAGGGAAATTCACGTGGTCAAATCGAAGAAGTGAAACCAAACATATCGTGACGTGTTTGGGTCAGTTCCTCATTCATAGTGGTTGGCTTCTAAAAGGACTAGAATGATTCTCTTCTATTAAGGCATAGGGGGAGGTGAACCACTGACCAATTAATTTGTCCCTGCATGATGTGAAGGATTTGGGACCTATTCCTTTTTGGTATAACCCAGTATGGTTAAAAGAGGAGTTAATGATTTGATTAAGTAGGCATGGGGGACACCAATGACAGGTTTGCCAGGTTTCATTTCGAAGTCTAAGTTGAAGTCAGTAAAGCAAGCTCTAAGAAAGTGGTTGAAGGAGAAATACGAGTCCCCTGGAAAGAAAAGTGTTATGAAACCAGCTCAAGAAAATATAGAAAATATAGATCAACGCCTTAGAATTCAGCCTCTTCGAGGGGGCAACCTCCTTAATGGTCAATTCTTGGATGATACAAATGAAAATACCTCCTTTCTATATATAGGAGTCTAAGGGGTCATAATGTAATTAGAGCCGACATAACAAAAATAATGTAAGGGCACAATAATAACAATAGTGGGCTTCTATGGGGCACAATAGTGACAATATGGGCACTACATGGGTACATCAATATAATAAGGGGGTTGTACTAATAATAATAAGGGGTTACACTGTAGTATAGGGCCTAACATGCTCTCCTTCAAAACGCGCGTAGTTCCTCAATGCTTGAGAGTTCTTGATGCTTTGTATAAAATTCTTGTCCTCCCATGTGAATTTTAGCGAGTAGTTCTTCCACTTGATGAGATACTTTGAAATTGATCAATTTCGTAGCTGTCGGGTTCTTGTTTCTGTGACTGCTCCAGGTTCCAATATGATTTTTCCTTCCTCTTCAATTTCTGGCAATATTATTTGAATTGGGAGCTTTTGTAACTTTTGAATAAGTGGCCATACTTCTTCATCCTTTTTCCATTCATCCCTTGCTTCATTTATCCAGTCTGGTTGGATAATAAAAATAGCACAAAGCAATGCTTCCACATCCTCATCCTTGAAGAGTCTTCCCATTCGGTAAGGTTGCCAGTTTTTAAGTGCATGTACTATTGCCAACATTTCCTTCTCATAAATAGCTTGCTTGAGATGTAGTAGTAAAAATACCCAATCACCTACATCAAAACAATTTTCACTACGATGTTGATCTACCTGTTGTTTCATTTGATTTTGCACCGAATTGGTGTTATCCTTTAAAAGTTGGAGAACTTGTTGTTGATGCTCGACGGGATATTTCACTGCTTGAACCTTTTTATTCTTGATATGTCCTTCTATCTCTGGAGTTTGAGGAGTGGTAATTTCTTCCAATCCTTTACAAGATATGGTCGGATTAGTTTCTTGATGCTCGATGTGATCTTTCACTTCTTGAACATTTTTCTTCTTGATATGTCCTTCTATCTTGATAGTTTGAGGAGTGGTAATTTCGACCAATGAATTACAAGATATGGTTGGATTGATTTCTTCTTTCTTGATGTGATCTTTCACTTCTTGCACCCTTTTCTTCTTGATATGTCCTTCTATCTTGAGAGTTTGAGGAGTCGTAATTCTTGCCAATGCTTTACAAGATATGGTATGATTCATTTCTTCTTTCTCTGGGGTGGGGTCCTGGCATATATCCTCTTCTTTTGATGATTCTTGATCCTTTTCCTCCCCCTCTTCATATTCTATGTAAAATAATTTCTTCTCAGCACACTTATGACCTTTAGTGCTTTTGCTATCACAATTGTAACAAAGCCCTTTTTCTCTTTTTTCTTCCAATTGTTGTGGTGTCACCCTTATAGGTTGTGGAAGGCTAGGAGAAACAACACTTCCATGTTTATAGTTGTGAGGGGTAGAATTTCTTGTTTCCATAATTTTTCTTTCCATTTTTCTTGCCAACCTGAATGCCTTCTCCAATGAATCAGGTTCCCAAAAACAATCCTCATGTTGAATGTTATCCTTTAAAGTCCCTATGGAGACATTAATCCTCTACTTTTCTGGAATATCATTTTCCTTTATATTCAATTTTTTAAAGTCCTCAATGTTCTCTGCCATTGAACACTTTTGTTTGATATTTATCAATTGGCTAAAGAAGTTGTCTCTCTTTGTATCCTCATAATGTGCTATCATTTCCTTCGTGAAAATTGACCACGTGACAAGTGGTTTACGAGAACAAAGCCCTATATACCATAAAAATTGATTCAGTTCTAAATAATTAGATGCAATACATACCTTTTGTAATAGTGGTACACTATTTTGATCAAAATATTTCTCCATCTGTAGTATCCAATTTACCGGATCCTTGCCATCAAACTTCCTCATCTCGCTTCTTCTTGATTTTAGGAGCTAGATCTTGAAACGACTATAACTGTAATTTCGAATCTTCCAGTTCTGAAATTGCGACCTGGAGTAGTCCTCTGCATTCTCTTTCCAATGCCACCAGTCTCATCAAAATTGGATTCTCCAAGAAAGAGTTATGGACAATCTCCCAAGGTGACCTGATTATACACCTTTTTAGAATAGCGAAATTTTATGACGTGCCACGTGTCACTGATTTGAAATTAGATGCAACACATACCTTTTGTAATAGTGGTACACTATTTTGATCAAAATATTTCTCCATCTGTAGTATCCAATTTACCGGATCCTTGCCATCAAACTTCCTCATCTCGCTTCTTCTTGATTTTAGGAGCTAGATCTTGAAACGACTATAACTGTAATTTCGAATCTTCCAGTTCTGAAATCGCGACCTGGAGTAGTCCTCTGCATTCTCTTTCCAATGCCACCAGTCTCATCAAAATTGGATTCTCCAAGAAAGAGTTATGGACAATCTCCCAAGGTGACCTGATTATACACCTTTTTAGAATAGCGAAATTTTATGACGTGCCACGTGTCACTGATTTGACCTTCGGATCTGAAAAATACATACAAAAGACTCCATTCCATCCTCTTTTTGTAACTTCTGACAAAATTTCAATATGATGCTCAGAGAGAAAGTTATGACGATTTTCCCAAGGTCCCCTGTTTAAGATGTAATTTGGGAGTCTGCAAAAACCCTAACTTCCTTAGATCATATATCCGCAAATGTAGCGAGACAAGATCTGAAATTCGAACCCAAGGTTTAGACCGGTTTTTTCTCAAATGGGTTTTTGTTTTAGCTTCTGAAACATCGTAGCGAAAATGTTATAGCGAAAATTCCGCGATGACATGTTTTAGATGAAATTCTCGAGCTTGCAAAAACTATAACTTCCTCAGATCATATCTTCGAAAATATAGCGAGACAACCTCTGAAATTCAAACCCGAGGTTCAGCAAGATTTCGTCTCAAATGGGTTTTATTTTTAGCTTCTGAAACGTCGCAAAAATAAAGTTATAGCTAAAATGTCATGATGATCTGTATGGAGCAGCGAAAACCCTAAAATTCAAAGCTCTGATACCAAATGTTATGAAACCAGGTCACAAAAAGATAGAAAAGATAGATCAATGCCTTAGAAATAAGCCTCTTTGAGGGGGAAACCTCATTTACATTACACAAATGAACAATTCTTGGATGCTACAAATGACAAGACCTCCTTTCTATATATAGGAGTCTAAGGGGTCATAATATAATCGAAGCCGACATAACAATAATAATGTAAGGGCACAATAATAACAATAGTAACAATATGGAGACTACATGGGTGCAGCAATATAATAAGGGGGTTGTTCTAATAACAATAAGGGGTTACACTAGTAGTACAAGGGCCTAACAGATTTTTGGTGATCTTGTAAGTATATTGTCTTCATAATATTCTTTACCAAATATTTTAATCAATTTATATATTGCAGTATGCAGAGTGTCAATCCAATGTCAATTACTAAATCATCACTAGTTGTCTATTACTAGGTCCATCTTTTGGTAATATAAGCCAAATGTCTCCTTGTATGTGAAGATTTGTACCTTAAGCTATTGCAACATTTTAAACATTCGTCCTTAGAGAGGTTCAGAAATCTCGTCGACTGATGAAGTTGCAATAGCTACAATTGATCCAAAAGCAGAGCAATGTGAGGGGAAGGAAAAAAAGAGAAAATATAAAATCTCTATAATGAGGCCTAGGCATATGCAGATGGCATATTTTGTACTAGTTCTTTTTATTTGCCTACCTCTCCTTTTTAGTTTTGGGTATGTACCAAGTGTTTGTGTGTGTCTCCAATCCGCCCAACATAGAAGAATATTCTCCCATATGCTGGTGCATGAAGTAATTGCTAATGGAGACGCATGCCCTGACCACATCAATTAATTGCATTGTAGCTCGAATATTCAAAACATCGCCTTACAGACTCAAACTCTCATGGGGAGATTCGATCTAATTAGTTGGCCCATGCGATAACCGGTGAGGGAAAGCGACATATCTATTGTGCAAAAAGGAGCCTAAAGGGAAAAATACCCATCATTTGATCCATAGGGAAAGGAATTGCATTTCTATCGATCAGCATCTCCTAGAGATAAAGTTTACATATTTCAGTGCTCCTCTTGATTATTCCAGGTGGACAAGGAAATCTCCAACAAGTGTGATGTGTTGAGACACTGTCCATGTTGTTCCCATCGAACAAGTTGTTGTAGTTGTGATATTTGTCTAGCACAATCATAGCCATGGGTTCAAAGAGAGCGTAGTCGAGTTTAATGACCAGAGCAGGGAACTTGAAGGTCCTATTGCGCAGGAGCTCTATCCATGTGGACGCTCCAACTTGATTCGCTGCCACCCCAAAACTCTGAATCTCATGAGATGCATGGAAAATATAAAAATTGAATTGAGAACTCACCCAAAACGCTAAAACTCATGAGATGTGTGGCAAATGTAACAAGTTAATCGATGACAATATGGGCTTCTATCGGTGTTTACTGGCCCATAATATGTCAATGGTTAAATTCCTCTAGAGTTGCATCAGTTTTAAAATATCATTGGTTGATGTACATTCTAATCGACCTTCACAATGATAGTTTGAGCACAGATGGAATAATTTCATTGACATCCAACTTTAAATACATTTAAATTCACTTGAATTTCATTTAACGAAAAAGGTTTACTAGTTGATTTTGTAGGTGGGTGCATTTTCAGTTGAAATTGACACCCTTATATTTCTGAGCCTAAGTTATTGTAAAATGGCTCGAATTACTAACATATTAGAGTTACTGAACACTCTTATACCATGTAATGTTCATAACACAATCCAAATCAACAAGGACACTCTCTCTAACATTCAAACTTATCTACAAAATGCACAAGACAAGATAGAGTTTTTGCAACTCGAATCTCAATTCCAGCAAAATGAACTACAAGAGAAGAGTCATGATTCTGAATTGGTTCACGTTCAGAAAAACTCCCTTTCTAAATCCGACTCTCATCAACAGTTAGAGATTAATCAGACTTGTGGGGTCATTCCAAATTTGCATAAAGATGCAGAGGTTCAACCTGCACTTTACATCCCATCGTTAGACCTTGGGAAGAAGTTGTTAACAACAAGAAAATAACCAGTCTTGAAAATGAATAGGTTGTGTCCTTTCATATCCCGGACTATTCCAAGCCCATCCAGTTTCATAGTGCAAGTTTCTTCGGGATGGTTCATCTTTACTTGTTAGATGTAAACATTGTGATAGAGTTCGCCAGGTGAAAGATTAGTGTTTTGATCTTCACCCTTGTGAGAATTATGGGAAGCACCCTCATCTACAAGAACGAAGAGTCACCTCGTATGGATTGATTCTTGGCAATGATCTTCAATAGCCAAGAAGATATACCTGTCATACCACAAAATTTGTTCTCAAGTATTGACTTGTCTTGTAATGAAGATTTCTTCATCTTCTCAACTTGTATCTGACATGGGTGGAATTGATGGTCACAAACTGACTTCGAAGGTTTATCAAGAAAGCTTGAGCCACAGCTTGAACCAGAGCTTGTTGTGAGAGCATAGAGCCAGAGTTACACAGATTCAAGTTCGTAGCCATAGACAAATTTATATGAGCATGCTTTTTGGTTGTGGCCATCCTTAAACCACCACCAACAGAAGACTTTGTTTTTTGCGACACAGTTATGGTCATATTTAACCCATTATCAAGGAGCACTTCCACTAGTAGAAGACTTCATATTCTATCAATATTTGGAATAGTTCCAGGAACTTCTTTGAGCCTTAGTTCCAGAGTTGGCGATCAACCTTAAACCAACACAAATAGAGACCTCAAATTCTCCCATTTGGTTTGTAATCAGCCTTAAAAAACACCATTTCAAAGAGCTCATTCCGCCATTGGATGCAATTCAATTTTTGCACTTTAGGTCTATTCTTGCAGCCATTGAAACCCCTTCAGGTTAAGGTTGGGAATGTTAGACACCTAAACCATTAGTGTTCTGGTGGACGATTAATACATGTCCAAGAAACCTTAGAAGTTGAATCCAACGGTTTGTATCTTCTATTTATATGTACATCATTCTTAATAGAAGTTGAAAATTCACTTCCAACAGTTGCATATTGCTTCGTGCCTTGCCTTTCCTTGCGAACCGGCCTCCTGAAGCTTGTTTCTTGCCTTCCAACTCGGTTACATGGCTCCAGTATATATCAATCATATGGCCACACAAAGGGATGTGTCTCATCCAACTGACACATCTCTTTGGTTGGCCAACACATTCACATCTCACCAGTCGACTCCAGTTGACTCAAAACATATTGTTTCCGACCTCCTTTCTCATGAAGTCAACCCAATGCATGGTGAAATCACCAATGTGGTGATGTGTGGGCTCGATCGGCACGAGCTAACTCATGTGATCCATCATACAAGAAACCTCAAATTTGGGCGAGCGTTCAACACTTAAGCCAACTCATCCCCACTCAAGTCGTTGCACTAGGGCACTTTTGTCTCAACCATCTAACTTGATCATGAGTGCGCTCATCTCGACCATCTTGACTCGCTCGATTAAGAAACCCCAAAATGTCGCGGAATCATCACAAATCGTGTGATTCCTATCTAGTCTTGCGACACAACTCACCCAACTCGTGGTGCTTGTGGGCACTCAACCTTAAGGGTGTTAAGTTATGGTATGTTCTATGCTTATAACAGTTTACTTCTTTTTCTTATTATATTCCCCAGATTAGCAATCACATATATATAAAGTAAAGTGCAGATAGAACATTAAACGATCGACAGAAAACAAGCCAAGACAAGAGACACAAGATGTGGCGGCTAGCCAAGGACAAACCCCACAATGTGTGGGGAAACCCTTTGACCAAATCTTCTTTTATCTTCAAAAATTCAGCAGAGGGAAATAGTACAATAAATCTGATTTCTATCAGCAGTAGCAAACCCTAGATGAGCAGCATCAGCATTAGCGACTTCATCATCAAAACTAGGGTAGACGATATCTCACAAACCGACCATCGAATCCGCTTGATTCCACCACCAAAAGTTGCAGCTTCCAAAGGAGGTTTAGATGAACCTACAGTGCAATTCAAATGAGGAGATCTTCTGGTCCATGCAAGTCAAACTTCACTTTTGCAGTTGCAGCTTCAGTTTCAGCAGCTTCCTTCAAACTAGGGTAGTCGATATCTTGTAAACTGTCTATCGGATTGACTTGATTCCACCACCAAAAGTTGCGGCTTTCAGAGGAGGTTCAGATGAACCTACAACGCAGTTTAGATAAGGAGATCTTCTAGTCCACGCAAGTCAAGCTTTACTTCTGTAGTTGTAGCTTCAGTTTCAGCAGCTTTCGGCTTCACATGTGTGAGCGAGAGACTCTTTTCTGCGCAATAGAGAGAGAGAGAGATGTGATGAGATGAGTGAGTCCAAATGAGGAAAGTCCTCCTACATTTATACACAATGTTGGTGTTTGAATAGATGTGACTGCTAGGCTTCTGAGCCTACATGAGTTGTAGGTCAGCTTGATAATAATTTCATAATCAAAATAAATTCATATCTCCAAGAATACTTATCGAAATCGGATGACCTTTATATATATCCTACACCTCTCAACGGGAGGAATCTAATGAACATATTATCAGCAATGAATAAGATGACCCACATGAAGTTTTGCCCTAGTTGCCAATTTTAACACTCCCTCTCAACCAGGGAGAACTTCATTTGCAATTTGTTTAGCAGTCGTTACTATTCATCCATCAAATGCACTACACTGTACAGCCTGACCCTTGCCCTGCTTTGCTCTATTCTGCCTGTTCTGCTTTGTCTTGTTCTGCCCTGTACTGATCTGTATGGCTCTACTCTGATATGTGTTGCTCTGCTTTGTTTTGTATTGCTCTACTTTTATCCGAATTATGAAGAAGAAGAAATGTTCGAGGATGTATCATACTGACTCAAAGTCAGTCTCAAAGTATGTACCACTGGTCCCAAACCAGTCTCAACCAACCCAAAGTCGGCATCATAGTGAGTACAACTCCACTGGTCCCAGACCAGTATCATCCTCCATTGACTCAAAGTCAGTCTCAGAGTGTGTACCATTGGTCCCAGACCAGTCTCAACTGACCCAAAGTTAGCTTCATAGTAAGTACCACTCCTACCATTGGTCCCAGACCAGTATCGCGGTCCCAGAGAGTGTACCACTGGTCCCAGACCAGTCTCAACCGACCCAAAGTCAGTGTCATAGTATGTACCACTCTCACTGGTCCCAGACCAGTACTGCACTGACACGAAGTCAGTCTCGGAGTATGTACCACTGGTCCCAAACCAGTCTCAACCAATCCAAAGTCAGTGTCGTAGTATGGTACAACTCTCGCTAGTACTAGACCAGTATTGCACTGACACGAAATCAGTCTCGGAGTATGTACCACTAGTCCCAGACCAGTCTCAACCGACCTGAAGTCAATGTCATAGTATGGTACAACTCCCACTGGTCCCAGACCAGTACTGCACTAACACGAAGTCAATCTCAGAGTATGTACCACTGGTCCCAGACCAGTCTCAACTGACCCAAAGTCAGTGTCATGGTATGGTACAACTCCTACCACTGGTCCCAGACCAGTATCATTGACCCTAGATCAATGGAGGTCATCCTAGCGTAGGGAGTACGGTAGATATAACAATGCGTCCATCGGTACTACTACGGTCCATAAATTCATTTCCCTGCTCATTGATCAGATGAGAGGTACTTCCCATGAGTTCCAGATTGCATGGGTAGGATGCCTCGACAGGAGAACTAATCAATCCTGTCCTCACAGGAGAACACATCAATCCTGTTACAATCGCCATTGAGAACACATCAATCCAGGCCACCATGGAGAACACATCAATCCAGGCCTCCCAGGAGAACACATCAATCCTGCTACAATCGCCATGGAGAACACATCAATCCAAGCCTCACAAGAGAACACATCAATCTTGCTACAATCGCCATGGAGAACACATCAATCCAAGCCTCACAGGAGAACACATCAATCCTGCTACAATCGCCATGGAGAACACATCAATCCAAGCCTCACAAGAGAACACATAAATCCTGCTACACAGGAGAGCGAATCATCCTGTTCCAAAAGAGAGCGAGTCACCTAGTCCCACAAGAGAGCAAATCATCTTGTTCCAGTGCGCACCACCAGGGGAGGGTGAGTCACCTTGTGGTCGTATGTTGCTCCAGTAAGAACCACAAGCCCTCAAAGCTCCCACAGCTCAATGTATGCAACATGCAGGACCCTTGTACAAGGGTTTCTTGATGACTCCAAGTCGTTTGGGAAAATCACAGATTAGATCTTTCCTCGGGGCTTTCACAAGGTGTATCGACCTGTACATCATCTTAATGGAATGGAGCCTCCTTGCTTATCGACTTACCATATCCCAGATGATGTCTATCTGCTGGAGCAATCTACGAATACGGGATTCCTCGATAATCAAATCCCACCTCTGGTTGTTATAGAGCATCACAGTGGTATGTGTTCAAACAACTCACTGAAGAGCTTTCCCAACTAGGCAGCTTCATACGAGATCATACTCGTAGATATGTATCTGGTCTCGGCGATGCTTATGGCAACCAACTTCTGCTTCCTGCTCATCTATTATATCGAAGCAGAATCCAAAGAGAAACAACACTTAAAGTGCTCCAATGATCCTCCACACTACCTGCCTAATCAGCATTTGAAATAATCATGCAGTTTCATATTTCCCGTTGTGTATCTCAATCCTTGAGAGATTGTGTCCCGAAGACATCTCAGAAGAAGATTCTTAGCACCAATCTACTGAGGCTCAACCAAATATGAGCTCACAATGCTAACTGCAAAACATATCTTCGGACAGAGGTTCACCAAGAACATCAACGCCAATAAGTTTTTGAAACTCAGAGGCATTTCCCAAATCTGGTCCGACATCACGACCATATAACTTTCGAAAGTTAACATCCTCGACGTAGTCACAGCCTTGTAGTCCATCATACCAAATCTTTTCAGAATCTTCACCACATATTTTCCTTGAGATAGGAAAATTTCCCTTGGCTTCTGCCACAGTTCAAGTCCTTGGTCCTTCATTTCAAATCCAGAAGCCAACTCCCTCTTACATTTACAAATGAGAGGGTCTGCACCTGTTAGAAAGAGGTCATCCACATATAACACCAGTGTGAGAGGTTTGTCATCTTCAACCTTAAAGTAAAGGTTAGGATCGACTTCACTCCTAGTGAATCCCAACTTCATCAAGTAGCTATCAATCCTCTCATACCATGCTCGGGGTGCTTGCTTCAGCCATAGAGAGCCTTCTTCAACCTGATACATGAAGATTTCAACATAATCTCAATCCTTCGAGTTGTACACAAGACCTCTTCTTTGATCGAACCGTTAAGAACGTTGTCTGACATCCATCTAATGTAGGTTCCCATCCTTGGAAGCCACAAGGGCTATGATCAAGCAACAGTCGATATTGGCAACAGGTGCAAATATCACACATAGTCCATTTCCTCCCTTCTGGGAGAAACCACGAGCAACAAAACGAGCCTTATACTTTTCCATACTTCCATCTGCTGCATGCTTTATCTTGTAAAGCCATTTAGAAGTGACAATTGTCTTGTCCTGGGGTACATCATTCTCCATAACAGACTCATATTCTTTGGTCATAGCATCCTTCCAAACTTGATGCTTGACGGCATCTGAGAATGATGGAGGCTAATTTTGTATGATTGTGCTCATGATGGTCAGGTATCCCTGATACCTGTTAGGTTTCTTACTTTCACGAAAGGTTCCTCGGGGTGCAGCATGTCCTTCAACATCATCAAATATCCCCCTACGCCATGAAGGCCTCTTCCTAGAAGAGGAAGGCTCAAGTGGATAATAGGATCCATGGGTTCCTCCAAATCAGGCATTGTGAAATAATCTACCCATAGAGACAGTTTCCAAAATCGTACAGTTCTTCCTTTCTGCCACACCATTCTGCTCAGGAGAATGTGGTGTAGTAGTCTCCCTCTTAATGCCAGCCTCAGATATGCCTGACTGAACCAACTGTAATATATCAGAGGTCTTGCTTTGGCTTGAGGGGAATGGTCCCCTTTTGAGATTTCCTTCGGCACATCCTAGACATACACGACCTCTCTATACACTTGGAATTCGGGCATCCCTGTCACCATTTGTCTTACACAGAGTAGAGCTTTATAATGAAGGTGGGCAAACCTCCGATGCCAAAGTTCGGACTAAAGAGATGTGTCATAAGACATGACACCTAGCGGAATTCCACTGACCTGATATAAAGAATCAACTCGAAACCCAAGAGTAAAGGCATCTTTAACATTATTTTTCGATACACGTACCTTGCCATCACTGAAGGTTACCTTCTAGCCTTTGTCTTCCATTGCCAAGATGGACACCAAGTTCTTTCAGAAGTCAGGTGCATTTAATACATCCTGGAATTTCTAGCTTTCTTGAATGGATGTCCTCTTCCTTGATTTCCAACATTCCTTTTACCTTTGCTATTCAATTTTCCATCCCTTCGATTACCATGAGAGGGATTTTGATCATCGTCATGGTGAGAGTCCTTTTTATCAAGGCATTCCCTTGCATAGTGCCCTGCTTTATTGCAAATGTAACATCGTCCTTTTCTTCCACCCTTAGGTCCAGGCTTTCCTTTTGATTTAGTGCCAGAATTATTTATTTTCTTAGCATGAGAAGAAAAGGCAGCAGGAGGACCTTTAGCCATGGGCATTTCTTGCTCTTCTACCCTTGTTTCTTCTTGAATGCATCTAGCCATTAATTCCTCGAAACCAGGAATTACATTATTGTTCAGAAGAGTATTCCTGAACACGTAGCATTTGGATGGTAATCCTCCAAGAGTCGTGAGTGCCATTTCGTTATCAGTAATAGTCTCCCCAATAGATAGGAGATCGTTCTTGATCTCAGTGATTCTTAACAAGTATGCTTGCATACTCTCATCTTTAACCTTCTTGATTTCCCTCAGCTTATTTCTAAGAAATAAAACTTGATTTGCATCATTAACTTTAAATAAACTCACCAATCTTAGTTTTGACTTATGCGTTTTTCCATTTGTTCCAGGCAACAGCGGATACATTTGGTGGAGGCTCAACAATATTGCCTCTTACATGGCCCAGCACTCCTTGATCTTCTAGGGTCAGATCGATAGACATCTTCCATCCGTGATAATCAACTTTCTCACGGAGCTTGTCTTCAGCAGGAAAGAGTGTTGAGGACCCCATAGTTCTTTTAGGATAGCCTTGCCAATCTTCTCTTTGGTGATTGCTCTTGCTCTTGCTCGAGCTTTGCCTTCACCTCAGCTCCGATACCATGTCAAGTTATGGTATGTTCTATGCTTATAACAATTTACTTCTTTTTCTTATTATATTCCACAAATTAGCGATCACATGTACATAAAGTAAACTGCAGATAGAACATTAAACGGTTGACAAAAAACAAGCCAAGACAAGAGACACAAGATGTGGCGACTAGCCAGGGACAAACCCCACAATGTTTGGGGAAACCCTTTGATCAAATCTTCTTTTATCTTCAATAATTCAGCAAAGAGAAATAGTAAAATAAATCTGATTTATATCAGCAGTAGCAAACCCGATATCAGCAACATCAGCATTAGCAGCTTCATCATCAAAACTAGGGCAGACGATATCTCACAAACTGACCGTCGGAACAGCTTGATTCCACCACCAAAAGTTGCAGCTTCCAAAGGAGATTCAGATGAACCTACAGATCAGTTTAGATGAGGAGATCTTCTGGTCCACGCAGGTCAAACTTCACTTCTGCAGTTGCAGCTTCAGTTTCAACAGCTTCCATCAAACTAGGGCAGTCGATATCTTGCAAACGTCCGTCAGATTGACTTGATTACACCACAAAAAGTTGCGGCTTTCAGAGGAGGTTCAGATGAATAGGGAACACAGTTTATATGAGGAGATATTCTAGTCCACGCAGGTCAAATTTTACTTCTACAATTGCAACTTCAGTTTCAGCAACTTCTGGCTTCACATTTGTGAGGGAGAGACCCTTTTCTGTGCAGTAGAGAGAGAGATGTGATGAGATGAGTGAGTCCAAATGAGGAAAAGTCATCCTATATTTATACACAACATTGGTGTTTGAATAGATGCGATTGTTGGGTTTTTGAGCCTACATGAGTTGTAGGTCGGCTTAATAATAATTCCATAATCAAAATAATTCATATCTCCATGAATACTTATCGGAATCAGATGATCTTTATATCAATCCTACACCTCTCAAAGAGAGGAATCTAATGAACATTTTATCAGCCATGAATAAGATGACCCACATGAAGTTTTTCCCTAGTTGCCAATTTTAACAAAGGGCCTAACATTCTCCCCCACTTCAAAGATGTTGTCGTCCTCAACAATAAACCCCCTGGAAATCCATCTATCACCAACATGTTGCATCCCCACGAAGATTGCCCATCAAAATAACATCCCATGCCAGCGAACAACCTATTATCAAACTGGACACAAATCACGTGAAGAATGCTCATCTCCTAACACTGCATCAATAATGTGAACCTACGAATTCTCTCATAAAAATGGCATGTGTTGGATCCCCTTGTGTCATTAACTAATCAGGTAGCTAATCTGATTGTAGCGCCAACTCCACAAGAACTCATGCCACCCAAACAAGTGCAGACACGTTACATCCCGATCTCGTCCCAAACATCTCTACACATAAAATCCATCATTTCGAATTTGCTCATCAAGGAGTACCTTTGCTAGACTCTCCACATATCTTTGGACTCGCCACCCTAAGCAACCAATGGCGAGCACATCTCCAAGAGCTCACAGAGATAATGAAGTGGGGTGTCGAGGACTACCACTCCACACTCCATATCCCACTCAACCACCTGAAGATGTACCCTAATCTCTTGAATATGCTCTATCTAATGCTAGAAATGGTTCTTCACCTCATGGAATGACCCCTCCATATCTGTCTACAACATATCTCAATAATGGGAAATAAGAACCTATCCTACCCTCACTCTCCTTAATCAATCTCTCCAATTCTAGATCCTCGAGCCATACATCTAACTCTATAGTCTCCCTCGACTCCTCAAACTCCCCACTAGCTCGTTTATACCAAGGCTCATCATTTTGAACCTCATCCCAAACTGCAGCTAAGATCCTCTTGACTCCATCATCATCAATGTAATCCTCAATCAATTCTCCCTCATCATCATCAATTTCATCAAACTCAGGGAGTGATCTCTCAGTATCAACCATTTGAGGTCTCTCAGCAAGACTCAAAACCTTCTATACCAAATTAGTCATCATCCTGGTCTATTGTAAAAGGATAGACTCCACATGGTTCAGCCTCATAAGAATCTCATCATCAAGCTATCTCTCTGACACAGGGACAACTATCATGCTAACACCTCCCTCTGAAATGGCTCGTACAACTCTCTCTCTAATCAAAAATTTATATCCCTATATAATCTCATAGTCATCCAATTGAATGATGGTGAAGTCAAGCTTTTCACTCCAACATTCAATTTGCACCAGTACATCCCTAACTAATTTGACAACTCTCCTATCCTCGTAGTTCCCTGCTTTGAAGGAAATATGGACAGGAACTATTTGCAATCCAAATCTCCTTGCTACATCCTCCCTCATGAAGTTGTGAGTAGCACACTATCCACAAAAGAAACCTACTAACTTCCAACAAAATCTATAGTTACATAGTTCAATCGATTTATGCTCTGATCCACTCAAAACCTGTGTCACTCCCACAGAAGCTTTCTCTGTCTCCTATATCACAATCAACTTCTACCTCAATGGGCATATTCTTAGCCATCTGATCTTCTTTGTATATCAAACATGAAAGATACTTCTTCTACTTTCATGAGCTACTTTGGTTATGTCCATCTTCTTTCGAAGATTTCCCTTTCCCAATCCTAATGAACTAATGACCACAAGTCCCAAGAATGGACATGAAATCAAGGGAATGATGGAAAGTGGTAAGCATCCACACTACTTTGATCCAAGTTACCCAATTAGTGCCCCTCCTATAACCCTAAGGCCTCAAATCAAGGCCCTAACCTCTCTCGTAAAGTGAAAGAATAAATTTACAGCCAAGATTGGTTAATAATACAAATCACCCCTTAATTCGTGTTAGCATTCCCAAAGCATCAAGTAAAAGCACAAGATTAGAAGAAGTATACTGAATGATGACCCACCTTCCTTGATTAATTTGATCCTTAAATCCCTAATCCTACAAAAGTTTGTTTTAATTGGGTAGTAAGAGGTGACCTTAGAACTGCTTTGTCTTGCCTCATGGACCCTAACTACTACTAGGGAAGCCTCCTTTTTTGTTGAGTTCGTCTCAACCTTAAAAGAGGAAAGTAGTTGCACGGGTGGAAATTGCAACTCTTTCAAGATACACTCAAGCTTAATACCTTGTGATAACCTTGCAATGAGACATGTAAGTTTCTCAGAAACAAGCTTCTAATGCATTACCATTTTTTCTAATTAAACTTCTAATGTGTTACCATATTCAACCAAAACCAAAATGAAATGTAAATAAATACCCAAAACAATGGGTAAAACAACCTTTGGAATATTATTGAATAGAGTGATAGTCAACTCTCAGGAGGCCATGTCAGCACAAGTTTCTCACAAAAGAAGATGATGTAGGCAACTGGGTGAGTGATTAAGAAGGAAAATTCACATGCTAACAACTCCCGGCTAATCTGAGTCCACATTTGTTAACCAAATACCAAATTTTTGAAAGAATTTTAAAAGGATGAGTTGTATGATTCTCTTATGGTGGCTATCCCATCTTTCACTTAGTCTAGATACTAACATGTTGTATAAACCCCTGAATTATTTCAAAGCCTAGGGGGGGAAAGTATTGTTAAAATGCATTGTGTAATTTCTACACACCTGCAAAGAAAAGTGTCTTTTGCTCCAACAATTCAATGGCCTTCTCATGATCTATTGAATTGAAGATTTAATAGTAACTTATCTAAGGAAGTAATATGTGAAACTTACATCATGATGTCTACGCTTTATTTCTAAATTATTTATTTATAAGTCATTTGCATCATTACCTTGTGCTTTTGTGTAAATATTACAACAATCAAGAATATCATCATACTTGAACAAGTCACCTCTAGCAAATATTGTGTTTACTTTCTGTGAGTTTGTTTACTTTCATGCAATTGCAATTTACCTTACTTGCGATTTACTTTCTTGCAAGGAGTGTTGCATTTCCTGCAAGGTGTGGTGTGTTTGATTTGATCAGCGACATGTGAAAGAATCATTATCTTGTATTGTGGTAACATTTAGATTACTAAACCTCAACACACACAACATATTGCACTAGCACATACAATGCACGACAGTTCACAAGTTCCAAACAAATCAAAAATTGACAATTAAATGAGAATACTTTTGGTTGTCTTCCCGAGTTATTCGAAGGATAATTAAAAGACATGTCACTAGTTAGAGGGCTCTTAGGTGATATAATTGGCCTAGGGAAAGATACCTTAATCATTGAAAGGGCTCAATTATTTTAGTATACTAACCCTACACAGAACAAGGATGTGCGTAAGCTAGGGTTTATTGATATGCAATGATGAAGGAATACCTAGACATGTAGAAGTTATATAGAGAGTTTATTTAATGGTTGGATCAACAAAATGAAAAAGGAAAGCCCTTATAAAGGCTTCAAGTTGAAGCTTGGCTACGATTAGGTTTTCTATAGCACAAAATAGATTAGGATGACGTAAACACTATTCGGTGAGGACTCACCACAATAGGAGTTAGATTTTGCATTTAAAAGGAAAAAGGACTCTAACCCTAGATTTTCATCCACAAACATCCAGTCAAAATGTCTCGAAATGTAAATCGGGAAGGGATCCTCTATTTATATGATGTATATCCCTTCACATTTACAAAAATGTTAGGCATTATAAGCCCTCAAAGGCCTAAACTGATATATAAAAAACCACCTAGGAAAACCATCTCAAGATCAAGTTGAAGTCCCAATCATTAGGGACAATGATCATAGATGCATCACAGTGGACCATACTTAATTGTTAAGGGTGTAATAACAATTGAAACTGAGATCACCTTCAAATAACTAAATAGAATAAGAACCATAAAAGTGTTCACTAATTTTGTTAAGGATGGCTAGATAATCAACCCTATTATAATGACAAAGGAAAGGAAGGACTTCAAGGCAAGGTGCCATGGCCATGCGACCAGTTGATAGACATCCATCATCCTTAGTGTATAGATGTAAAGAGGGAGCAATCATGGAGGCATGAGTTAACTCATCCCTCATCCTACTCTTTCCACCCCTCTAAGGAAGCTTTTTCTTCTTTTTTAAAAGCTTTGACAATGTAATGCCCCCAAAGCGCTCCCGAAGTAAAGGCACGTCAAGGCCCTCTGAGTGTGCAACACCAACAAGGTTGCTTGGAGTTGCAGTGACCAACTTACAAGTATTTGTCTCCCAGATTACAGTTCTAGCACTTTTATTCACATGTTAGATATATTACGTGTGTTGAATCCAACAAATAATCAAAACACAAGCATAATGCCCAATACTCAATTAACATTCCTCTCATGTGCAAGTATCGTCACTCTATTCCAAGTGTTGCAACTCCCTATAGCCGCTACAACTCTAGATATAGTGCGTAGTTGTTGCAACTTTCTATAGGCGCTACAACTCTGGATATAGTGCGCAGTTGTTGCAAATTCGGTCATAATCATCATTGTTGCAACTCTGATGTTGCCACTTACAAAGATAATGATATTGCAACTTACTTATGATCCAAATAAGATGCTACAACTCTTGCGTCGCCACTTTGTTGCTCAATTCTCTACATTTTTCCTTATTGCAACTCCTGTTGTCACAACTCTCGTTGTTGCAACTCCAACATATCACGTCAACGCTTTTTGCAATGGTTCAACTGTACAATCAGCACACGTTTCCCACAATAGAAGATGACATAGGCAAGTGGGTGAGCGATCAAGGAGGACAAATCATACACTGACAACTCCCAACTAATCTGAGTCGACGTTTGTTAACCGAATACCAAATTCAAGAAAGAATTGTAGAAGGATGAGCCATTTGATTCTCTTAGGTTGGCTATCCAATCTTTAACTCAGTTTATATGCTAAAATTTTGTATCTCGTCTTGCGACACGACTCAACCAACTCGTGGTGATGCCACTACAACTCTAGATATAGTGCGCAGTTGTTACAACTTTCTATAGGCGCTACAACTCTGGATATAGTGTGCAGTTGTTGCAACTCTAGTCATAATCACCATTGTTGCAACTCTGATGTTGCCACTTCCAGAGATAATGATATTGCAACTTACCTATGATCCAAAGAAGATGCTACAACTCTTGCGTCGCCACTTTGTTGCTCAATTCTCTACATTTTTCCTTATTGCAACTCCTGCTGTCACAACTCTCGTTGTTGTAACTCCGACATATCACGCCAACTCTTTGTGCAATGGTTCAACTGTACAATCAACACAAGTTTCCCACGATAGAAGATGACATAGGCAAGTGGGTGAGTGATTAAGGAGGACAAATCATATACTAACGACTCCCAACTAATCTTAGTCGACGTCTGTTAACCGAATACCAAATTCAAGAAAGAATGATTCTCATAGGTTGGCTATCCAATCTTTAACTCAGTTTATATGCTAACATTTTGTATCTAGTCTTGCGACACGACTCACCCAACTCGTGGTGCTTGTGGGCACTCAACCCTAAGGGCCTAACATTCTCCCCCGCTTCAAAGATGTTGTCATCCTCAACAATAAACCCCCTAGAAATCCATCTATCACCAACATGTTGCATCCCCACGAATATTGCCCATCAAAATAACATCCCATGCCATTGAACAACCTCCTATCAAACTGGACACAAATCATGCGAAGAATGCTCATCTCCTAACACTGCATCAATAATGTGAACCTGCGAATTCTCTCATAAGAATGGCATGCATTGGATCCCCTTGTGTCATCAACTAATCAGGTAGCTAATTTGATCGTAGCACCAACTCCACAAGAACTCATGCCACCCAAACAAGTGAAAACACGTCACATCCCGATGTCGTCCCAAACATCTCTACACATAAAATCCACCATTTCGAATTTTCTCATCAAGAAGTACCTTTGCTACACTCTCCACATATCTTTGGACTCGCCACCCTAAGCAACTAATGATGAGCCCATCTCCAAGAGCACACAAAGAAAATGACGTGGGGTGTCGAGGGCTACCTCTCCACACTCCATATCCAACTCAACCTCCTGAAGATGTACCCTAATCTCTTGAATATGATCTATCTAATGTTAGAAATAATTGTCTGCCTCATGGAATGACCCCTCCATATCTGTTTGCAACATATCTCAATAATGGGGGATATGAACCTATCCTACCCTCACTCTCCTTAATCAATCTCTCCAACTCTAGATCCTGAGGCCATACATCTAACTCTATAGTCTCCCTCGACTCCTTAGACTCCACACTAGCTAGTTTATACCAAGGCTCATCATTTTGAACCTCTTTCCAAACTACAGATGAAATCCTCTTGACTCCGTCATCATCAATGTAATCCTCAATCAATTCTCCCTCATCATCATAAATTTCATCAAACTCATCAAACTCGGGTGGTGATCTCTCAGCATCAACCATTTGAGGTCTCCCAGCGAGACTCAAAACCCTCTCTACCAAATTAGTCATCATCCTAGTCTATTGTAAAAGGATAGACTCCACACAATTCAACCTCCTAAGAATCTCATCATCAAGCTATCTCTCTGCCACAGGGACAACTATCATCTTAGCACCTCCATCTGAAATGGCTCGTACAACTCTCTCTCCAATAAAAAATTCCCATCCTTATATAATCTCATAGTCATCCAATTGAATGATGGTGAAGTCAAGCTTCTGGCTCCAACATTCAATCTGCACCAGAACATCCCTAACTAATTTGAAAACTCTCCTATCCTTGTAGTTCCCTAAATTGAAGGAAAAATAGACTGGAACAATTTGCAATCCAAATCTCCTTGCTACATCCTCCCTCATGAAGTTGTGAGTAGCACTGTTATCCACAAAAGTAACCTACTAACTTCGAACAAAATCTACACTTACATAGTTCAATCGATTTATGCTCTAATCCTGTTTAAGATTGGTCACTTTTTAACAAGTTGCACTCAAACACTGCATCACTCCCACAGAAGGTTTCTTTGTCTCCTATATCACAATCAACTTGTACCTCAATGGACATATGCTTAGCCATCTGATCTTCTGCGCACATCAAACATGAAGGATACTTCTTCTACTTCTGTGAAATACTTTGCTTATGTCCATCCTCTTTTAAAGATTTCCCTTTCCCAATCCTAATGAACTAATGACCACAAGCCCAAAGAATGGAGATGAAATCTAGGGAATGATGGAAAGTGGTAAGCATCAACGCTACTTCAATCCAAGTTACCCAGTTAGTGCCCTTCCTATAACCCTAAGGCCTTAGAGCAGGTCCCAATGGACTAGGGTCAAAAACTAACCTCTCTCGTAAAGTGAGAGAATAAGTTCACAACCAAGATTGGTTAATAATACAAATCACCCCTTAATTCGTGTTAGAATTCCCAAAGCATCAAGAAAAAGCACAATATTACAAGAAGTATACCAAATGATGACCCACCTTCCTTAATTAATTTGATCATTAAATCCCTAATCCTACAAAAGTTTGTTTTAATTGAGAAGTCAGAGGTAACCTTAGCACTGCTTTGTCTTGCCTCATGGACCCTAACTACTACTAGGGAGCCTCCTTTTTGTTGGGTTCGTCTCAACCTTAAAAGACGAAAGTAGTTGCATAGGTGGCAATTGCAACTCTTTCA
>APFE031729013.1:0-19810 GCA_000404065.3 Pinus taeda | reverse complement strand
AGCTTCAGTTTCAGTAGCTTCCTTCAAACTAGGGTAGTCGATATCTTGTAAACTATCTATCGAATTGACTTGATTCCACCACCAAAAGTTGTGGCTTTCAAAGGAGGTTCAGATGAACCTACAACGCAGTTTAGATAAGGAGATCGTCTACTCCACGCAGGTCAAGCTTTACTTCTGTAGTTGTAGCTTCAGTTTCAACAGCTTTCGGCTTCACATGTGTGAGGGAGAGACCCTTTTCTACGCAGTAGAGAAAAGACTCTTTTCTGCGCAATAGAGAGAGAGATGTGATGAGATGAGTGAGTCCAAATGAGGAAAAGTCCTCCTATATTTATACACAATGTTGGTGTTTGAATAGATGTGACTGTTGGGCTTCTGAGCCTACATGAGTTGTAGGTCAGCTTGATAATAATTTCATAATCAAAATAAATTCATATCTCCATGAATACTTATCGGAATCTAATGATCTTTATATCAATCCTACACCTCTCAATGGGAGGAATCTAATGAACATATTATCAGCAATGAAGTTTTGCTCTAGTTTCCAATTTTAACAGTCCCTCTCAACCAGGGAGAACTTCATTTGCAATTTGTTTAGCAGTAGTTACCATTCATCCATCAAATGCACTGCCCTGTACAGCCTGACCCTTCCCCTGCTCTGATCTATTCTGCCTGTTATGCTTTGTCTTGTTCTGCCCTGTACTTATCTATATGGCTCTACTCTGATATGCACTGCTCTGCTTTGTTCTGTTTTGCTCTGCTTTTATCCGAATTATGAAGAAGAAGAAATGTTCGAGGATGTATCATACAGACTCAAAGTCAGTCTCAGAGTATGTACAACTGGTCCCAAACCAGTCTCAACCAACCCGAAGTCAGCATCATAGTGAGTACAACTCCACTGGTCCCAGACCAGTTTCATCCTCCATTGACTCAAAGTCAGTCTCAGAGTGTGTACCACTGGTCCTAGACCAGTCTCAACCGACCCGAAGTCAGCTTCATAGTAAGTACCACTCCTACCACTGGTCCCAGAGCAGTATCGCAGTCTCAGAGAGTGTACCACTGGTCCCAGACCAGTCTCAACCGACCCAAATTCAGTGTCATAGTATGTACCATTCTCACTGGTCCCAGACCAGTACTGCACTGACATGAAGTCAGTCTCGGAGTATGTACAACTCGTCCCAAACCAATCTCAACCAATCCAAAGTCAGTGTCATAATATGGTACAACTCTCACTGGTACTAGACTAGTACTGCATTGACACGAAATCAGTCTCGGAGTATGTACCACTAGTCCCAGACTAGTCTCAACCGACCTGAAGTCAATGTCATAGTGTGGTACAACTCTCACTGGTCCCAGACCAATACTGCACTAACACGAAGTCAGTGTCGGAGTATGTGCCACTGGTCCTAGACTAGTCTCAACCGACCCGAAGTCATTGTCATGGTATGGTACAACTCCTACCACTGGTCCCAGACCAATGGAGGTCATCCTAGCGTAGGGAGTACGGTAGATACAACAATGTGTCCATCGGTACTGCTATGGTCCCTAACTTCATTTCCCTGCTCATTGATCAAATGAGAGGTACTTCCCATGAGTTCCAGATTGCATGGGTAGGATGCCTCGACAGGAGAACTAATCAATCATGTCCTCACAGGAGAACACATCAATCCTGTTACAATCGCCATTGAGAACACATCAATCCAGGCCACCATGGAGAACACATCAATCCAGGCCTCCCAGGATAACACATCAATCCTGCTACAATCACCATGGAAAACACATCAATCCAGGCCTCACAAGAGAACACATCAATCTTGCTACAATCGCCATCGAGAACACATCAATCCAGGCCTCACAGGAGAACACATCAATCCTGCTACAATCGCCATGGAGAACACATCAATCTAGGCCTCACAGGAGAACACATCAAATCTCGCACACAGGAGACGAATCATCTGTTCCACAAGAGAGCGAATCATCTTGTCCCACAAGAGAGCAAATCATCTTGTTCCAGTGCGCACCACCAGGGGAGGGTGAGTCACCTTGTGGTCGTATGTTGCTCCAGTAAGAACAACAAGCACTGAAAGCTCCCACAGCTCAATGTATGCAACATGCCCGACCCTTGTACAAGGCTTTCTTGATGACTCCAAGTCGTTTGGGAATTTCACAGATTAGATCTTTCCTCGGGGCTTTCACAAGGTGTATCGACCTATACATCATCTTAATGCAATGGAGCCTCCTTGCTTATCGACTTACCATATCCCAGATGATGTCTATCTGCTGGAGCAATCGACGAATACGGGATTCCTCGATAATCGAATCCCACCTCTGGTTGATACAGAGCATCACAGTGGTATGTGTTCAAACAGCTCACTGAAGAGCTTTCCCAACTAGGCAGCTTCATACGAGATCATACTTGTAGATATGTATCTGGTCTCGGTGATGCTTATGGCAACCAACTTCTGCTTCCTGCTCATCCATTATATCGAAGCAGAATCCAAAGAGAAACAACACTAAAAGTGCTCCAGTGATCCTCCACACTACCTGCCTAATTAGCATTCGAAATAATCATGCAGTTTCATATTTCCCGCTGTGTATCTCAATCCATGAGAGATTGTGTCCCGAAGACATCTCAGAAGAAGATTCTTAGCACCAATCTAGTGAGGCTCATCCAAATATGAGTTCACAATGCTAACTGCAAAACATATCTTCGGACAGAGGTTCACCAAGAACATCAACGTGAATATGTTTTTCAAATTCAGAGGCATTTCCCAAATTTGGTCCGACATCACTACCATATAACTTCCGAAAGTTAAGATCCTCGAGGTAGTCACAGGGTTGCAGTCCATCATACCAAATCTTTTCAGAATCTTCACCACATATTTTCCTTGAGATAGGAAAATTTCCCTTGGCTTCTAAAACACTTCAAGTCCTTGGTCCTTCATTTCAAATCCAGAAGCCAACTCCCTCTTACATTTACGAATGAGAAGGTCTACCTCTGTTAGAAAGCGGTCATCCACATATAACACCGGTCTGAGAGGTTTGTCATCTCCAACCTTATGAGTAAAGGTTAGGATCGATTTCACTCCTAGTGAATCCCAGCTTCATCAAGTAGCTATCAATCCTCTCATACCATGCTCGAGGTGCTTGCTTTAGCCCATAGAGAGCCTTCTTAAACTTGCATACATGAGATTTTCAATCATAAATCTCAAATCCTTCGGGTTGCTCCACATAGACCTCTTCTTTGATCGAACCATGCAAGAACGAAGTCTTGACATCCATCTAATGTAGGTTCCATCCTTGTGAAGCCACAAGGGCTATGATCAAGCGAACGGTCGTATATCTGGCAACAGGTGCAAATATCACATCATAATCTATACCTTCCTTCTGGGAAAAACCACGAGCAACAAAACGAGCCTTATACTTTTCCATACTTCCATCTACTACATGCTTTATCTTGTAAAGCCATTTATAAGTGACAATTGTCTTGTCCTGGGGTCTGGGAATTACTTCCCAGACATCATTCCCCATAATAGACTCATATTCTTTGGTCATAGCATCCTTCCAAACTTGATGCTTGACGGCATCTGAGAATGATGGAGGCTCGTTTTGTATGATTGTGCTCATGATGGTCAGGTATCCCTGATACCTATTAGGTTTCTTACATTCACGAAAGGTTCCTCGAGGTGCAGCATGTCCTTCAACATCATCAAGTATCCCCCTAAGCCATGAAGGTCTCTTCCTAGAAGAGGACGGCTCAGGTCGATAAATAGGATCCATGGGTTCCTCCAAATCAGGCATTGTTAAATCATCTACCCATAGAGACAGTTTCCACAATCGTACAGTTCTTCCTTTCTGCCACACCATTCTGCTCAGGAGTATGTGGTGTAGTAGTCTCCCTCTTAATGCCAGCCTCAGATATCCCTGAGTGAACCAACTGTAATATATCGGAGGTCTTGCTTTGGCTTGAGGGGAATGGTCCCCTTTTGATATTTCCTTCGGCACATCCTGGACATACGCCCTCTTTCTATACACTTGGAATTCGGGCATCCCTGTCACCATTTGTCTTACACAGAGTAGAGCTTTATAATGAAGCTGGGCAAACCTCCGATGCCAAAGTTCGGACTAAAGAGATATGTCATAAGACATGACACCTAGCGGAATTCCACTGACCTGATATAAAGAATCAACTCGAAAACCAAGAGTAAAGGCATCTTTAACATTATTTTTCGATACACGTACCTTTCCATCACTGAAGGTTACCTTGTACCCTTTGTCTTCCATTGCCAAGATGGACACTAGGTTCTTTCAGAGGTCGGGTGCATTTAATACATCCTGGAATTTCTAGCCTTCTTAAATGGTTGTCCTCTTCCTTGATTTCCAACATTCCTTTTACCTTTGCTATTCAATTTTCCATCCCTTCGATTACCATGAGAGGGATTTTGATCATCGTCATGGTGAGAGTCCTTTTTATCAAGGCATTCCCTTGCATAGTGACCTGCTTTATTGGAAATGTAACATCGTCCTTTTCTTCCACCCTTAGGTCCAGGCTTTCCTTTTGATTTAGTGCCGGAATTATTTCTTTTCTTAGCATGAGAAGAAAAGGCAGCAATAGGACCTTTAGGCATGGGCATTTCTTGCTCTTCTACCCTTGTTTCTTCTTGAATGCATCTAGCCATTAATCCCTCGAAACCAAGAATTACATTATTGTTCAGAAGAGTATTCCTGAACACGTAGCATTTGGATGGTAATCCTCCAAGAGTCGTGAGTGCCATTTCCTTATCAGTAATAGTCTCCCCAATAGATAGGAGATCGTTCTTGATCTCAGTGATTCTTAATAAGTATCCTTGCATAGTCTCATCTTTACCCTTCTTGATTTCCCTCAGCGTACTTCTAAGAAACAAAACTTGATTTGCATCATTAACTTTAAATAAACTCACCAATCTATCGTAGATTTCCTTGGAGGTGTCCAGTTTAGAGATGTAGGCCACCAAGTGCTTGTCGATAGAGTCCCGGATGATCTTCTTTGTTTTGACTTCATATTCTATCAATATTTGGAATAGTTCCAGGAACTTCTTTGAGCCTTAGTTCTAGAGTTGGTGATCAACCTTAAACCAACACAGATAGAGACCTCAAATTATCCTATTTGGTTTGTAATCAGCCTTAAAAAACACCATTTCAGAGAGCTCATTCCGCCATTGGATGCAATGCAATTTTTGCACTTTAGGTCTATTCTTGCAGCCATTGAAACCCCTTCAGATTAAGGTTGGGAATGTTAGACACCTAAACCATTAGCGTTCTGGTGGACGATTAATACATGTCCAAGAAACCTTGGAAGATGAACCCAACGGTTTGTATCTTGTATTTATATGTACATCATTCTTAATAGAAGTTGAATTCACTTCCAATAGTTGCATATTGCTTCGTGCCTTGCCTTTCCTTGCGAACCGGCCTCCTGAAGCTTGTTTCTTGCCTTCCAACATGGTTACATGGCTCTCAGTATATATCAATCATATGGCCACACAAAGGGATGTGTCTCATCCAACTGACACATCTCTTTGGTTGGCCAACCCATTCACATCTCACCAGTCGACTCAAAACATATTGTTTCCGACCTCCTTTCTCATGAAGTCGACCCAATGCATGGTGAAATCACCAATGTGGTGATGTGTGGGCTCGATCGGCACGAGCTAACTCAAGTGATCCATCATAAAAGAAACCTCAAATTTGGGCGAGCGTTCAACACTTAAGCCAACTCATCCCCACTCAAGTCGTTGCACTAGGGCACTTTTGTCTCAACCATCTAACTTGATCATGAGAGCGCTCATCTCGACCATCTTGACTCGCTCGATTAAGAAACCCCAAAATGTCGCACAATCATCACAAATGGTGTGATTCCTATCTAGTCTTGCGACACGACTCACCCAACTCGTGGTGCTTGTGGGCACTCAACCTTAAGGGTGTTAAGTTATGGTATGTTCTATGCTTATAAAAGTTTACTTCTTTTTCTTATTATATTCAACATATTAGCAATCACATGTACATAAAGTAAAGTGCAGATAGAACATTAAACGATCGACAAAAAACAACCCAAGACAAGAGACACAAGATGTGGTGGCTAGCCAAGGACAAACCCCACAATGTGTGGGGAAACCCTTTGACCAAATCTTCTTTTATCTTTAATAATTCGGCAGAGGGAAATAGTACAATAAATCTGATTTATATCAGCAGTAGAAAACCCTAGATGAGTAGCATCAGCATTAGCGACTTCATCATCAAAACTAGGGCAGACGATATCTCACAAACCGACCATCGGATCGGCTTGATTCCACCACCAAAAGTTGCGGCTTCCAAAGGAGGTTCAGATGAACCTACAGTGCAATTCAGATGAGGAGATCTTCGGGTCCACGCAGGTCAAACTTCACTTTTGCAGTTGCAGCTTCAGTTTCAGCAGCTTCCTTCAAACTAGGGTAGTCGATATCTTGTAAACTATCTATCGGATTTACTTGATTCCACCACCAAAAGTTGCGGCTTTCAAAGGAGGCTCAGATGAACCTACAACGCAGTTTAGATAAGGAGATCTTCTAGTCCATGCAGGTCAAGCTTTACTTCTGTAGTTGTAGCTTCAGTTTCAACAGCTTTCGGCTTCACATGTGTGAGGGAGAGACCCTTTTCTATGCAGTAGAGAAAAGACTCTTTTCTGCGCAATAGAGAGAGAGAGATGTGATGAGATGAGTGAGTCCAAATGAGGAAAAGTCCTCCTATATTTATACACAATGTTGGTGTTTGAATAGATGTGACTGTTTGGGCTTCTGAGCCTACATGAGTTGTAGGTCAGCTTGATAATAATTTCATAATCAAAATAAATTCATATCTCCATGAATACTTATCGGAATCGGATGATCTTTATATCAATCCTACACCTCTCAATGGGAGGAATCTAATGAACATATTATCAGTGATGAAGTTTTGCTCTAGTTGCCAATTTTAACAGTACCTCTAACCCAGGGAGAACTTCATTTGCAATTTGTTTAGCAGTCGTTACTATTCATCCATCAAATGCACTGCCCTGTACAGCCTGACCCTTGCCCTGCTCTGATCTATTCTGCCTGTTATGCTTTGTCTTGTTCTGCCCTGTACTTATCTATATGGCTCTACTCTGATATGCACTGCTCTGCTTTGTTCTGTTTTGCTCTGCTTTTATCCGAATTATGAAGAAGAAGAAATGTTCGAGGATGTATCATAGTGACTCAAAGTCAGTCTCAGAGTATGTACAACTGGTCCCAAACCAGTCTCAACCAACCCGAAGTCAGCATCATAGTAAGTACAACTCCACTGGTCCCAGACCAGTGTCATCCTCCATTGACTCAAAGTCAGTCTCAGAGTGTGTACCACTGGTCCCAGACCGGTCTCAACCGACCCGAAGTCAGCTTCATAGTAAGTACCACTCCTACCACTGGTCCCAGACCAGTATCGCAGTCTCAGAGAGTGTACCACAGGTCCCAGACCAGTCTCAACTGACCCAAAGTCAGTGTCATAGTATGTACGACTCTCACTAGTCCCAGACCAATACTGCACTGACACGAAGTCAGTCTTGGAGTATGTACAACTAGTCCCAAACCAGTCTCAACCAATCCAAAGTCAGTGTCATAATATGGTACAACTCTCACTGGTACTAAACCAGTACAGCATTGACACAAAATCAGTCTCGGAGTATGTACCACTAGTCCCAGACCAGTATCGACCGACCTGAAGTCAATGTCATAGTGTGGTACAACTCTCACTGGTCCCAGACCAATACTGCACTAACACGAAGTCAGTGTCGGAGTATGTACCACTGGTCCTAGACCAGTCTCAACTGACCCGAAGTCATTGTCATGGTATGGTACAACTCCTACCACTGGTCCCAGACCAGTATCATTGATCCCAGATCAATGGAGGTCATCCTAGCATAGGGAGTATGGTAGATACAACAATGTGTCCATCGGTACTGCTATGGTGCCTAACTTCATTTCCCTGCTCATTGATCAAATGAGAGGTACTTCCCATGCGTTCCAGATTGCATGGGTAGGATGCCTCGACAGGAGAACTAATCAATCCTGTCCTCACAGGAGAGCACATCAATCCTGTTACAATCGCCATTGAGAACACATCAATCCAGGCCACCATGGAGAACACATCAATCCAGGCCTCACAGGAGAACACATCAATCCTGCTACAATTGCAATGGAGAACACATCAATCCAGGCCTCACAGGAGAACACATCAATCTTGCTACAATCGCCATCGAGAACACATCAATCCAGGCCTCACAGGAGAACACATCAATCCTGCTACAATCGCCATGGAGAACACATCAATCCAGGCCTCACAAGAGAACACATCAATCCCGCTACACAGGAGAGCGAATCATCCTGTTCCACAAGAGAGCGAATCATCTTGTCCCACAAGAGAGCAAATCATCTTGTTCCAGTGCGCACCACCAGGGGAGGGTGAGTTGCTCCAGTAAGAACCACAAGCACTCAAAGCTCCCACAGCTCAATGTATGCAACATGCACGACCCTTGTACAAGGGTTTCTTGATGACTCCAAGTCGTTTGGGAAAATCACAGATTAGATCTTTCCTCGGGGCTTTCACAAGGTTTATCGACCTATACATCATCTTAATGCAATGGAGCCTCCTTGCTTATCGACTTACCATATCCCAAATGATGTCTATCTGCTGGAGCAATCGACGAATACGGGATTCCTCGATAATCGAATCCCACCTCTGGTTGTTACAGAGCATCACAGTGGTATGTGTTCAAACAGCTCACTGAAGAGCTTTCCCAACTAGGCAGCTTCATACAAGATCATACTTGTAGATATGTATCTGGTCTCGGCGATGCTTATGGCAACCAACTTCTGCTTCCTGCTCATCCATTATATCGAAGCAGAATCCGAAGAGAAACAGCACTAAAAGTGCTCCAGTGATCCTCCACACTACCTGCCTAATTAGCATTCGAAATAATCATGCAATTTCATATTTCCCGCTGTGTATCTCAATCCATGAGAGATTGTGTCCTGAAGACATCTCAGAAGAAGATTCTTAGCACCAATCGAGTGAGGCTTAACCAAATATGAGTTCACAATGCTAACTGCAAAACATATCTTCGGACAGAGGTTCACCAAGAACATCAACGTGAATAAGTTTTTCAAATTCAGAGGCATTTCCCAAATCTGGTCCGACATCACTACCATATAACTTCCGAAAGTTAAGATCCTCGAGGTAGTCACAGGGTTGCAGTCCATCATACCAAATCTTTTCAGAATCTTCACCACATATTTTCCTTGAGATAGGAAAATTTCCCTTGGCTTCTGCCACACTTCAAGTCCTTGGTTCTTCATTTCAATTTCAGAAGCCAACTCCCTCTTACATTTGTGAATGAGAGGGTATGCACCTGTTCGAAAGAGTTCATCCACATATAGCACCACTCTGAGAGGTTTGTCATCTTCAACCTTAAAGTAAAGGTTAGGATTGGCTTCACTCCTAGTGAATCCCAGCTTCATCAAGTAGCTATCGATTCTCTCATACCATGCTCGGGGTGCTTGCTTCAGCCCATAGAGAGCCTTCTTCAACCTGCATACATGAGATTTTCAATCATAAATCTCAAATCCTTCGGGTTGCTCCACATAGTTCTCTTCTTTGATCAAACCGTGCAAGAACGCGGTTTTGACATCCATCTGATGTAGGTTCCATCCTTGTGAAGCCACAAGGGCTATGATCAAGCGGATGGTCGTGTATATGGCAACATGTGCAAATATCACATCATAGTCTATACCTTCCTTCTGGGAGAAACCACGAGCAACAAAACGAGCCTTATACTATTCTGTACTTCCATCTGCTGCAGCTTTATCTTGTAAATCCATTTTCAAGTAACAATTTTCTTGTCTTGGGGTCTTGGAACTACTTCCCAGACATCATTCTCCATAATAGACTCATATTCTTTGGTCATAGCATCCTTCCATACTTGACGCTTGACGACATCTGAGAATGATGAAGGCTCATTTTGTATGATCGTGCTCATGATGGTAAGGTATCCTTGATACCTGTTAGGTTTCTTACTTTCACGGAAGGTTCCTCGAGGTGCAGCATGTCCTTCAGCATCATCAAGTAGCCCCCTAAGCCATGAAGGCCTCTTCCTAGAAGAGGAAGGCTCAGGTGGATAAATAGGATCCATGGGTTCCTCGACATCAGGCATTGTTACATCATCTACCCATAGAAACTTCGGAAGTCTTTGATCATGGAGCATGGCACGGACAACTTCCATAATCATACGGTTCTTCCTTTCCGTCACACCATTCTGTTCAGGAGTATGTGGTGTAGTAGTCTCCCTCTTAATGCCAGCCTCAGATATAACTGAGTGAACCAACTTTAATATATCGGAGGTCTTGCTTTGGCTTGAGGGGAATGATCCCCTTTTGAGCTTTCCTTTGGCACATCCTAGCCATACACCTTCTTTCTCTACTCAGAATTCGGGCATCCCTGTCACCATTTGTCTTACATAGGGTAGAGCTTTATAATGAAGGTGGGAAAACCTCTGATGCCAAAGTTCGGACAGAAGAGATGTGTTATAAGACATGACACCTAGCGGACTTCCACCGACCTGATATAATGAATCAACACGAAACCCAAGAGTAAAGGCATCTTTAACATTATTTTTCCATATATGTACCTTACCATCGCTGAAGGTTACCTTGTAGCGTTTGTCTTCCATTGCCGAGATGGACACCAAGTTCTTTTTGAGGTCAGGTACATGTAATACATCCTGTAAGGGGATCGTATTACCTTGATTCAATTTGACAGAGACATTGCCTACACCTTTCACGGGATATTTCATATTATCTCCAAGGACAATTTCCAAGTTAGTTTCTTTCTCTATCAGATTATGGAGAACTTCTTTGTAACCAATGAAGTGCCTTGAGGCACCACTATCAATGAGCCAAATTCCCATTGAGTCTGAAGGAGCAGAGGTAGATAGAGCCGCTGGTAGATAATATTCATCCTGCTTATTTTCAACAATGTTGGATTCATACCTGGAATTTCTAGCCTTCTTGAATGGTTGTCCTCTTTCTTGATTTCCAGCACTCCTTTTACCTGTTCTATTGAATTTGCCATTTCTTTGATTGCCATGAGAGGGATTTTGATCATTGTCCCGGTGTGAGTCCTTTCTATCAGGGCCTCCCTTGCATAGTGACCTGCTTTATTGCATATGTATCATCGTCCTTTTCTTCCACCCTTAGGTCCAGCCTTTATTTTTTATTTAGTCTCAGAAGTGTTTCTTTTCTTAGCATGAGAAGAAAAGCCAGCAGGAGGACCTTTAGGCATGGGCATTTCTTGCTCTTCTACCCTTGTTTCTTCTTGGATACATCTAGCCATTAATTCCTCAAAACCAGGAATTACATTATTGTTCAGAAGAGTAATCCTGAACACATACCATTCGGATGGTAATCCTCCAAGAGTCGTGAGCGCCATTTTCCTATCAGTAATAGTCTCCCCAATAGATAGGAGATCGTTCCTGATCTCAGTGATTCTTAAGAAGTATGCTTGCATACTCTCATCTTTACCCTTCTTAATTTCCTTCAGCTTTTTTCTAAGAAACAAAACTTGATTTGCATCATTAACTTTAAATAAACTCACCAATCTATCATAGATTTCCTTGGAGGTATTCAGGTCGGAGATGTAGGCCACCAAGCGCTTGTCAATAGAGTCCCGGATGATCTTCTTTGCTTTGACTTCTCCAGTTTTCCATTTGTTCCTAGCAGCATCGGATGCATTTGATGGAGGCTCAACAATATTGCCTCTCACATAGTCCAACACTCCTTGATCTTCTAAGGTTAGATCGATAGACATCTTCCATCCCTGATAGTCAGCTTTCTCAGGGAGCTTGTCATCGGCAGGAAAGAGTGATGAGGACCCCATTGTTCTTTTAGGATAGCCTTGCCAATCTTCTCTTCGGTGATTTCTCTTGCTCTTGCTCGAGCTTTGTCTTCACCTCAACTCTGATACCATGTTAAGATATGGTATGTTCTATGCTTAGAGCAATTTACTTTTCTTTCTTATTATTATTCATAGATTAGCAATCACATGTGCATAAGTAAAGTGCATATAAAACATTAAACGATCAACAAAAAACAAACCAAGACAAGAGACACAAGATGTGGCGGCTAGCTAGGGACAAACCCCACAATGTGTGGGGGAACTCTTTGATCAAATCTTCTTTTATCTTCAATAATTCAGTAGAGAGAAATAGTACAATAAATATGATTTATATCAGCAGTAGAACACCCTAGATTAGCAGCATGAGCATTAGCAGCTTCATCATCAAAACTAGGGCAGTCGATATCTCGCAAACCGACCGTTGGATCGGCTTGATTCCACCACCAAAAAATGCGGCCTTCAGATGAGGTCCAGATGGACCTACAATGCAGTTCAGAGCAGGAGATATGATGGTCAACGCTGGTCAAACTTTGGATCTGCAGTTGTAGCGTCAGGTTCAGCAGCTTCCTTCCACGTGTGAAAGAGAGTCTCTTTTCTGCACAGTAGAGAAGAGCCTCTTTTCTGCGCAAGAGAGAGAGATGTGATGAGATGAGCGAGTGCAAATGAGGAAAAGTCCTCCTATATTTATACACAATTATTGATGTTTGAATAGATGTGACTGTTGGGCTTCAGAGCCTACATGAGTGGTAGGTCGGCTTGATAATTATTCCATAATCAAAATAAATTCATATCTCCATAAATACTTATCAGAATTGGATGATCTTTAGAATCTAGATCAATCCTACACCTCTCGATGAGAGGAGTCTAATAAAAATATTATCAGCCATGAATAAGATGACCCACATGGAGTTTGGCCCTAGTTGCCATTTTTAACAGGAGCGCCAATAGATTGGTCCATTAGACAGCGCTGCACCTGGGGTCAGATCGATGGAGTGCTTGACCTGACAGTGCAGAGGAACCCCTGCAAGGGAGGTGAAGATGTCCTCATACCCTCCACGACCTTGTCCATCTGTAGTTGTCGTGCAGAGGAGCCCTAACTAGAGGCCGTGGCCACTGTCTTCTTCTTTCCTTGAGGGTGTATCATCAAGAAAACAAATTTCCCAGTTTTGGAAATGAGCTTACTGCATTGTTTTGTAGTAACCAAAGAGATGGCGGTAGGCGGTGCTACCTTCGGTATCCTGTACAACTTATTTCCCAAAGTAACAATAACAGCACGAGGCCTTGATTCATCGAGGGGAGCAACGTCACACAATAACTCATTGTGAAGAGCTTGATGTTGTATGGAAGGTAACACTGCTAGCTCACGCGAAGATCTCATCCTTGGTGAAGCGGTAAGCCCAACCGCTTCACAAGCTCTGCGGAAATGAGGTTCTTTTGGTTCCCGCTATCAACAATGAACTATAGTGGGGAGCCCTTTACCCACATTTGGGAGTGGAAGCGGCACTCCTCCTCCTCTGGGCCTTCGGGTTAACTCCTTCTGGATCTTCGTGGTGGCAACAGTGGTGTTGGGCTCCACATCAATAATCTGCTTCCCTTTGTCATTCCTCTTGTTGGGTTCTGACTCAGAGTCGGAACATGCATGTGATTCTGAAACCTTTAGCTCGGCCACCAGTGACTGCTTGGCCCGACACTCACTTGTGTTGTGAGTGGAGCTCTTATGGAACTCACACCACTTCCCCGTGTCTTTTTTTGGCTTCGCAACATTATTATTTGCTTGCAACTTTGGCAGGTTGTCTTGGGCCGCCCTACCTTAGCTTTGTCCTTTGCATTGCAATTTAGGGGCACCTTTCCCTTGCTTCGGATTTGCAGATCCATAGTCTTGCTTCTTTTGTTTAAAATTTTTCTCAATCTTGACGGCATATCGGTATGTCGTGCCGAGTGAGGAGATGTTCAGGAATTTTATTTCGTCTTGGATGTACCTGTGCAAGCAACTGCGGTATTTCAGTACCAAATGTTGCTCCGAATCCTTGATACCCGACTTTGTGAGAAGGGTATGGAAAATATTGGTAAACTACGACACGTCTTGGTCCCTTCCCTGTCGCAACGTGGTCCGCCCTATGTATTGATCCTCATACTTCCGACAAAGTAGTACTGCTCCTTGATGGCAACCTGAAATGAATTCCAAGTGGGTGCGGCTAAAAAAAGTGAGGACGTGCTTTCATCCTTCTGCTCGCAGTAGGTTTCCCACCAGTCCTTGACGTGGGGGACGGCTTTGAGAAGAGCGAAAGTAATCTTTTCCTGGCCGGAAAAATCATGAACAAAAAAATACCCTTCTAGCAGATTTAACCATTTATCTACGACATCTGCATCTATCTGACCCTTAAATATGGGAATGTCAAAGTTAACTTGTACCTTAAAGGGTGTGACGCTTCCAGAGTAGATGCTAGAAGTAGATGTGTCGCCCCTGGGCAGCCGCTGAAGGATCTGGGCAAAGTTGTCCATCATCGCGTTCCTTTGTCGCTCGAGGGCCTCTTTGAGCACGATTTTGATAGGATCTCCTGCCTCCTCGTCTTTCTTTTCATCCACCATGGGAGGCCGTCGGGATTTGCGAAGTTGGTCTTGCAAAGTTTCGACCAATTCAAGTCCTAACTCCTTACATCCCGACCTCGTTGGGGACATGCAGAGAAAGACAGAGAAAGAGCAGACCGCTCTGATACCACTGATCCGAATTTAAACAGGAACACAACAAATTACATATATAACCATACATAAAGAGGTGTAGCATAAATAATACTTCATTTCATTACTGTAAAATACTGAAATATGCTTACAAACAAAAATGGAAATAAACAAGGTAGGGCGATGGTAGCTTATCTCTAAGAAGAGATGTGGTGGCTACATGCCTTTGAACTGTGTTATAATGAGGCTCGAAGGCCTATTTATTGTTTCTCCAAAAACCTAACCCTAGAAGATGAAACGCCAAATTGTGGACCCCATTTGGGTAAATTGGTACATCAACTTCCTGAGGTCATAACTTTGGCATACGATCTCTATTTGATGCGCACAATACCTCATTAGAAAGATCTATTCGAGGACTACAACTTTGGGAAGAGCAACATTGTTCCATGGACCCATGTTGCTCCTAGTTTTCCCAAAAAACGTCGTTTAGGGCCTCAAAACTGCTCCTGAAGTTCAGGACCCGAAAAACTACGAAAAATAGTAAATTGTGCTACAATTAAGGAAACAGAAAAACTGAAAAAAAACAGTTGTGGGGGTCCAAGTGGGATAGGTGGGTGGCCACCAACATCCACCTAGAACCCAAGTAAGTGAATATTATATTCTAATTTGTTATTGAGGGGTAAGTGGGGTTTCTTGAAGGTCAAAGAAGACCACCAAGACACTTAAACAAGAGCTATAAATATAGGCCAAAGGATAGGCCAAGAGCACAAGTGAGAAGTGACTTCATTCGTGAGGTGAGAGGCTTCAAGAAGGCAACATAACTTAGAAGGAGAGTCGCAGCTCAAGGACAACCGCAGCTAAGGAAGCTAGTCTGCTAGAGAAGGTCGGGGGTTCTGAGCCAAGGAAGGAGTCAAGTTGGTTTTTTCTAAAGCGTGTTTGGAAGGACGATTTGAAGGTTTCGTTAAGGAGGTAAAGGATCAGCCCAGCAAGAGAGTTAAGGTCTATTCTAGCTCGATCAAAAGGACCAAGCCCTAGTTTGAGGGCTGGTAGAGAAGATATGAGTAAGGTTGAATTCAAAGAGAGGTTGAGCTATGGAAGAGAATTGGTTGCAAAGGTTCTATAGTAGCAAACCTAGATATGAGGGCCTAAGTTTGCAGAGAGGAGGCTCTAGGAAGGGCTGAGTACCCTTGTAAAGTCAATTGAGCTAGCAAGAGAAGGGTCGAGACATAGCTAAGGCAAGTCGAGGATGGACAGAGTCTAAAGACAGTTGGCTAAGGGTAAAGAGAGGCTTGTTAGGGCCTACTGCAAACCAATAAAGGCTACAGAAAGGGCTACATTAGGGCCAAGACCCTTAGAGCAAGGGTTAAAGCCAATCGAGCGTTGAACAGAGGTGGTCGTAGCTTGGCCAAGGCCTGGACAGTGGTCTGTTTAGCTGGCAGAAATCTGTATTAGCAGCATTATAAGATGGTTCAGGGTTTGAAGGACCAGACCGCAACCATGAAGAAGGCTGAGGGACTCAAGGATTGTTCACTGAGCAAACAAACGTTGGCTAAGCAGAAAAGAAGTTTGTAGCATGTAAGGAATAGGCTACAACAAGGTACATCAAGGTTGTATGAGGACTAAGGGCTAAAGAAACAACCCAGTTAAGTCAAGTACTTGTTGATTGTGATTTTGCGAGCAAAGGAAAGTTGATTTGCATGTGGGCATATGAGGACCTAAAGGAATTGGCCTCAGCCCCGAGTTATCAGTCAAAGGATTGACTGTGTATATTAGCATTGTATCAGGGTTTGTAAAGGGCCATGATCCCTAGTATGGGAGCCCTAAGGTTTTCTTATTAATGGACAAATAAGGAACACGTTTGGGCCAAAATATTGTGCACTGTTATTGATCTCATTGTTGTTATATTCCGCTATGCAAAGTTGTTTTTGGTTGGGCATCTCTAGTGTGTTTGTGTTCCTAGCTAGGGCATAGACCAGAACTAGGGTGCATGGAAATTTCAACATGGTATTAGAGCTACTTTGTGTTGAAGAAAGCATAACTAGGTTCAGTCTTCATAATGACATGATCTTTGTAAATAATGTAATAAAGAGAATAAATTATTTTTGCATATCTTGCCACATGGTTTTCAAGAGCAAGAAGTGTCATAGGTCAAAAGACTTCTTCTTAATGTCTTTAGGATTTTATTATTATTTCAAAGAGCCATGTCATGTGTAAAGAAGCTCTTTAAGAACCTATGTAAAATGTATCTAAGTCAAAGCAGCCCTCCAAGACCAAGAATAATCCTCCATTGGCATGCTCAACAAGTCTGCAAGCAAATCGATACAAAACTCATCAAGTTAGCTTCAATATCGAATTAAATAAATAAATGGCAGTAATGTCAGCTTGGTTAAATGACATGTTGGTTCATGGATTCACGTCAGCTCAAACAACTATAAATACCAGTCTAGGGTATCCGCAAATGCAAAGAACATAACTCGGGTTCTTCTCTCTGAAATTACGCATGTGAATAGAGGAGAAGATTTGCACTATGAGTAGGTATTCGGAGAAGGGCTTGACTGCACCTCTGATGGGTATAAGGTGCAGGCAAGCTACACTTCGGATGGATAGAGGAGTAGATGGGACCTGTTGACCCTGCCGCCCGCACCTACCTACACAGTTAGCGAGAAAAGCCTTCAACCCCACAAGGTGTGGTTGGTGGCAGGGAACTCAGAGAAGGGGCTGTCACACTGCTCCCAACTCTCTCCGTTTTAGCTATCTCCTAGGCTAGCTAAGGGGGGTGGTCCCTAAATGGAAAGTTAAGCCTAAAGCTGAGATGAAAAGTTCTAGGAGGATTTTTTAAGTAAATAAGATTGTCAATCTGAGATCTAAAATCAAAACGAAATATAAACAATAGCCATTAACCATACGATGAACATGTACCACACAAATGACCAGTGCCTTATAACGTTATTATTTCGGAAATGAAAATATTTTTGTTTGTACTTCTTTTTATGCTCAAAATGGAAACGAATGCTTTTAAATGAAAAGGGAAAATTTGCTTTGACTTTCAAAATAGAAACGAAGCTAAGAGATCAGGGTACTTCCCTCTTGCGTAAATCCTTTTTTTGGTGTCTTAAGAGCTTGACGGCTTGAACAGCATGTGGGATCCTTGGTATCCTAGGAGGTGACTATTCCCATCGAAGAAGTCCTCGCCCTCCAACAGAGCTGGCAAACCTGTCGCTTGAGAACACAGAAAACACTTGCAAACGAATTGTTAGTGCAAAAAGGAACTTGGCATATAGAGACCAAGTTGAGCTTGTCATTCAACCGAGAATGGACAAGCTACAACAAGTGTACAAGATATACCAAGCCCAGAAGAGATCTGAGATAGCTGCAGATCTCTCCTCCCTAGACAATAGTGCCTTCAGGCAAAATGAAAAACAACTAGATAGCAAATGAAAAATCACATGAACATTAAACGACACAAGTATACCTCATATACCAAGGCATGCACCACACGAGAAGTTGCTAACCCCAAAGACTTTTATTTATTAATACGAATGCTGAATACAAAATCCGGCAGAGTCTCCGCCAGCCCAATAGCTCGTTCTATGATATCACAGTAAGAGCCCAAGGCTCATATAAATAGGAAAATGGGAGACAATCCCAAGGCAAATTCTAATGACAAATGGCAATCAGGTGAAGATCCCAATGAGAAAATGAAATGACAAGTGGCTGCTATGTGTTTGCTGGCTGTCCATGAACTGCTGATTGACTTGAAGATAATTGCTGATATATGCCTGTTGCTGCCCACGTGGAAGCTGTGGATGAAAATGTGTATGAACTGCTGTTTAGAGTGGCTGTTAATTGCCACTTTTAACTGTTGTTGACTGCCCACCGATTGGCTTGCTGTTAAACGTTGGAATGCTGTCCACGTACTTGTAAACATGCCTTAGTTAACTGCTGTTTTAACATATGTGGACTGCTGTGTATGTGCACATGCTGCCCACGTTAACCTGAGTTGCAAAACCACGTGGAAACTGCTGAGCGTAATTGCTAACTGCTGTCCAGAAATCTGCGTATAAATACTGCCTATGTAATATTCCCCTTTGACTTGCCACGTTATCAGCTGAGCGTATTGCTGTGTACGGACTGCCCACGTAGATGGGCTGTTTTGCTGGGCCAATGTTAATTTGCTGCTTGAACATGCTGTTGGCTGCCCACGTTACTTTCCATTGACCTGGCCCACATTACATTTGACTGCTGAACGTATTATCTCTTTGACTTTGAAATTTTCAGATGGCTGCCGTACGGACGTACGGAAATTTTTTGTGGTTGAAAAATACGCATTTTATGGTGGGCTTGAGGTGGGGTCCATTTCCCACTATTAAATTCCAAACACAATTTTAATTTTATCAACCTTTGAATCACATCAAATTTAAAACTTTGAAAAATCGATTTGCCTTATGAACTCAACGTTGACTGCCCTTTGACTTTGACTTTGAGTTGACTTTCTTTGACTCTGACTGGCTGCTGAAACTTTGACTTGAGGTGGGCCCCACATTTGATTGCCACATCATCCTTGATCATCTGCTTGACTTTCATGTCAAAAGTTGATTTATTTTGACTTTGGAAAATTTTTAAAATTTTTCCAATTATTCATTTTTTGAATTTTTTCTTCACTTTTGCCACTGTCACTGGAAAAAATTGCCTTTTGAGGGACTCTGAGTCATTTTTTGACCCCCAAAGTAGGCTCTAGGAGAATGCTGGGCCTCTGAGGATGAATTTTGACTGGTCATACGCCCCAGGAATCTCCTAATGCCACTTATTTATGCCTTTATATAAAAAATAATTAAAAAATCCCGTTTGCGGGAAATTTTTAACTATTAAAAAATCCTACTTAGACCTAGCCAAATTCCACGAAACTTTTTGTGTGATCTAGTATGGTAATATACATCGACCCTAGGCACTAAGATGTGTCAGGGGCTCAATCTTCAAACCGTCACCTCGGCTTTGGGGTAAAAATGAGTGAAAAAATCCAGAGAATTATCCGCCTCTGAAAAAGAAGGGATAATTAACCGGATAAAAAAAACACTCCAGGTGTACTCGTTTGTTGATCGAGTCCCACATCCTAGGCCTGTTACAAATTCAAGAAACTCATCATACTAGCATCACT
>APFE031729008.1:1058-45773 GCA_000404065.3 Pinus taeda | reverse complement strand
TAGCTCTTGCCGCAGCTGTCACTTGGTAAGCTAGCACAAGTCTGCTAGGGGCTTTAGCCAACTTCTATGAGCTCTTAGAAGAAGCTTCTAATTGATGGATGAAAGCTAACTCAAAGGAAGCTAATCTACTTGCGAAAAGAGATTGAAAAACTGAGGAAAAGTGCAAACCCTAGCAAACCCTAATTCTACCAGCTAGTCCTACTGATGCAAACATGAGAGTGCAAACTACTGAAAGAGATGCCATTACTTCTATGAAGGTAAAATACATGTGTTTAGACTACCTTTGTCCTAAGAAAGAATATTTTTGTATTTTTGATTAAGTTAGCAATTTTCTCATGCATATGCTTGAACTGTGCTTTACTGTGCAGGGGTGGATCAAGGAAGCGAACTGCTTGGAAAAGGTTGGAAAAGTTTAGAGAGGGTCTAAGGAGTCCCTAACACTCTTCCAGAGAGTTTCACAAAGTTTGGCTATCAAAAAGCCTCATTTGTGAGCTTCTACAGGAAGTCTGCAGAGGTTCTACAAGATGTTCAGAAATTTCTACAGGATGTTTTAGAATTTCTACAGGATGTTTGGAAATCAGTTTTTAGAGGATGGATGAGTGAGGTAAGGTGCATGGATGGATTTGGAGGTAGGATATGGGTCTAAAATGGCCTAAGGACTGGTGGATGGAGCGGTGAGGAGGTGTAGAAGGCTGACTTGGCTTGAAGAAGGCTAAGGCAATGATGAGCAAGAAGGTAGGGTTATGTGGACAAAAGGATAGATGGGAGACGAGAAACTTAGCTAGGAGATAGAACAGGTGGCTCAGATGACACTTTAGGTGGATGAAAGAATGGAGGAGATGCCCTACACGATGTACCTCGATCAAATCAACAAAGGCTTGCAAATGATCAAATCTTGAGCTAATCTAGTCTAACCATCAACAACATAAATGAACAACAGCTTTATTTGGGAAGAAAACCTTTGACATCAACTATGCAAAGAAAAATTTCAGATGTCCAAACCCATGACTAATCTCTGCAAATGAAAACAGTACACTAAGGATTGCATGGTCAAGAAAACTAGTGTTTTTGTTGAGGCAGCACTGTTTCCTCAATTCCAGCCCCTAATCCAATAAAGATGAGGTGAAACCGGGAGTGTGGTTGTCCCTTTTCTTTGAGGCTTTTATGTTATTATCCTAACAAATCACCTGAAGCAATGTCATTCATAAACAGTGATCTATTCAAGCAACATAACTAAATCTACATAACAGAAATACATTCAAATGCATAAAGGAAAACAATGATACGTAAAGGAAAAGTAACAGTACAGAAATGAGGCCCTAGGCTCTCAGGTTGGGCCCAACCCTGAGAGCTATGGCTCCTATGAAAAACTCAAATTTGATAGGAAATCAAACTGCTTCTCATTATCCAAAAATAATCATAAGAGTGATGCCAAAAATGGCTACAAAAGAACAAAATAGGACTGGCAGCACTGAGGTGAAAAATACACAATAGTTTCAAAAGTCCCCTACAAAGGTTGAGGCCTCAACATTTATACATCACGAGGGACCTAGCTGGCATCCTCAATCTGTGGAACTCGGCTGTCCAAACTATGAGTTAGATAGTCCATTCTAAATTCTGCTTAGTTGCCTTCTAGATTCAGTTTTGGTGGTCTTTGGAGCTCGGTGTTGGGGGTGAAGATCCGAAGGAAGCATTATTTAATGCCATAGACAACCCCCCTACGAATCCTCACCTCAGACTTGGCTGTCTTATAGCCCATGATTGCTCGATTTTGCTCCAATATGTGTCAAAAAACCTGAAATAAGCACATGTTAGCCACCTAGGAAAAGTGACTTCCCTTATTCGTACAAATGACATAAACATACTAAAAATAATGCATAAGCTATGGAAAATGAAGGATTTGAACAAGGACTGAACAAGGATAATTAGGCCAAATGAGCCCAAATGAGCCCAACAAGTTACCACTTTTGGGGCTCATCAGTATCCACCACAGATGGAGTAACCTAGCCTTCTCCACACCATGCAACCATTTGTACTACAGTAATTTCTCCATGGACAATTCTGGGAACTTCTCACTATCCACAAGGTCCCAGTCTATCCCTAACAACACAAGGTAAGGGTTACCATCATCCACAATCTCTATTACCTCAAAGTCAGTCTGCATGCTTGGACCTTCGATATCCACTGTTACCCCTTGCAATCTTCCCATGGGCATGATCTTTTGTTGGTTCGCCATCCGTAATTGGATAGGAGACCATTGTAATGTGGGCCTGCCCATGCACTCCCATGTTCGCTTTGGTAACACATTCATGTCCGAGCCTAGGTCGAGGATGACCTGATCCATCTCATATTTTCCAATTTTCATTGTCAACTGCATTTCCCTCCTAGTGCACAATGCATGCTTTCCCAACTTCCAGACTACGCGTAGTTCCCCTGACCTTACGCACGTAGTTATCAACTCCTGCAATCCTTTAACTGCCTTACTATCATGTAGCAGCTTCATGCACATCTCTAAAAAGGTAGTAAGCATAGAAGGATCCATTCCTGGCTCAGGTTGATCCTTACTACCTTAAGTAGAGGCCTCCATGAAGCTCTTCTTAGCTTCCATAAATGTTTCCCTCGCGTGCTCCAAGTCAAACTCAGGTTCCTTCGTAGGAGCCTTGCGAACCCATGTATCATCCTCGGGTTTCTTTCCCTTATATTCCCCTATGGTTGCGCCACTTTTGAGCACTATGTTCACGTTGGGGTCTTCTTCACATAGTTCAGACCTCATCATTTGGATATTTTGAGTCGAATTAGGTTGTATTACCCCTTTCTCATGCATCCGTGTGATCAGTGTCAGACAATCTACCGCTTCATGATCAAACTGGTAATAGTACAGACAACATGTTCTATTTGGGTTCGTACAGTCATGCATGTAGTGCCCTGGTGCTCCGCAATTGCAACAGATTAGCTATCCATGGCCCCTTTCGGGCCCCATTCCCCCTCATCCTCATTCGTGTCCCTGGAATCCACCCCATGCTATTGCTGCGCTTGGATAAAGGCCTCGCGTTTCTATCTGCATTCCATAAGCTAGAGTCCTATCCATCATTAGCTCATAGCTCTGAAATGTTCGCTCATCGTGGCCCACTGATCTACAAAAATTACAAAAAAACTGTTGTGGATTCTGTGCATACTTTTGCAACAAGTGACAGTTTCCTGTTGTGTGCTTTCCTCCCACCTGATAGATCGTACACCAGAGCGTGGGTGCCGCACTTGGCCCTGCTTGTGCCTTTGGTCTCAACAGCATTGGTCTCCCTCCTGCCAAGTAGTTCGCGAATATCAGCTAGTGATCCTTATTGTGACATTGGCCCTTACATTTTATGCACCACACTTCTTCGTGTGCTTCCGACCGGGGTACCCTATCCTGCATCAAACTCTACATCTCCAGGCATAAGTTGTGTAGCTGCGCATGGATTTGTTGGACTCCCAACCCTGGATCTTGTATCAGTGTTTCATGTAACCTCATCGCCATTTCCAATGCTTCTGCCTAGGTTGAGAGCTTCTGTTGTGACAGCACCGTTCTCAGGTGTGGTGTCAAAGACGCCACAAACCATGCGCGGTGCTGCACATTTTTCATTGTCATATTAGCTTCGCAGATTGTACTTTTCAACCTCTAATCTAGATCCCAGGGGTTTCGCTTGGAAGCATCGTGATCTCCTTAAATCTGATGATCGACTGCGTTTCTAATTTTGGCTGGCTAAATTCTCTGTTCAACACAATTTGGATCTCTGCTATTCCTCCATTCGGGTGATCATTTGAGTGCTTGATATACCAAGTCAGCGCGCGATCCTGTAGCATGCTTACCAATGTGGCCTTCTTAATGTTGTCATCCGTAACCCTATGTGCTTCCCATACTTCTCTTACTATGAACCAAAACTAATTTGGATCTTCATTCCCTACCCCTCTGAATATAGGAAGCTTGAGTGTGCTCGCCATGCTAAACTGCTGGTTTGGTGGAGGTGGTGTGGGTGAAGATGAAGGTGAAGGAGGTGACATGAGTGGAAGCATAAGTGGGGATGGCAACTACACAATGTGTTTCCTTATCAAACTGACCGCACTCCTCGAAGAAACCCAAGCATGCTCTTCCTCACTCATTCGTGGAGGTGAAATTAAAGGACTGTTTCCTAACCCTTTGATACCTTTGTATACTTTTCCTCTTCACGTCATTCCACTGATTAATGTATTCGCATCACCCGTTTTTCACATAACAACATCTTAATCCAGGTGTTCAAATATTTGATGTACTTACCTTGCGGTCCTTTGAGGAAATGTCTTTCAGCTTCGTTGTAGCTTAGAGTCATGTCTATTCACAAATTCAGTGATAAACCCTCCTATTATCCAAATGAGCCAATGGTATATGGCCTGCGCTATCTTATATTCTAAGGCCTCTAGCTTGCGCACCAACTTCAAAGTCCACACTATTGGTTTATCAAGCTTATACATTCTCTGGCTGTTGGCTAACCTCGTGAACCAATCATATAGCCCTAAAGAGAAGGACGCAAAGAATATCTCATTGATTTCCATATATACGTAGCTATCTAGCCACCCCTTCTTAGATATTTGTGGGGTCTTGTTTTCCTATATCACAAACTCGTGAAGCTTCTGGTCCAACCAATCTTCAATTTCCTTCTTCATAGGGTTCTAGTATTCTGACACCAGACATCCTTTAGGCAGATCCTAGTCCCGGCAACGGAACCATTTGTTGGCTTGTTGGGGCCTAACCCAGGTTCATAAATATTTTAGCCAAACTAATCCTGAAACTACTAGCCCTTTCGGCAATAGTCCACAGAGTGTAGACTGAGGTCTCACCCGAGGTGTATTGGGGGGTGCTGGAACCAAGTTTCCACACCCTAGGGATGTCTTGATGAGGTCTAGAGAGTTCGCAAACCGTTCTTTCACACTTGTACTATTTCGCGCAGCTATCCGACCCTTGCGAAGCCCTTGTACTGAATGCGGAGAGGCACAGTCTAGATCCCTTACCCTTAGCATTTTTTATTATAGATTTGACTTAATTCAGTAGTCTTTATCAATCATTCAATATTTGTAACAAGTGTGCACAAACATAATCCTTAAGGAGATGCATAAAACCATAACAGAAGAATAAACATGCAAATCTATGAGAAGATGCACAATATTTCAGAAACACTTATCTTTTATTAATCTTCTATTCCAATACAATATGATTCCACCCTACAAACTCAACTGCAGGGGTCCGCGCACTCAGGTACGGACTCTATCAATGCTCTGTGCACACAGCTACAGAGTCTCTTCTACTACTACGACCCATGACTCGGACTTACAAGCTCAGAGCGAAATACTTTCCGAAACCCATACACTTAAGATCTGAACCAAAGCTACCTTCTACACTTTGAGCCTTGCTCTATTTATACATACGATGACACCTTCTAGATTAAATTACAATATTTTAGGGTGGAATACCCTTTGAATTGACATATTACTATTCCTTTACAATACCATTACCCAAAATTGTGGGCTTTAAGCCCCAAAACCGTTATGCGAGGGATCCACTGTCCAACACATTGGCATGAGGAGGACCCTTGGAGGTACTACTACAATGCCTCCAAGCTCCATGAGCCGGTGAGTATAGAAACAAATTGGAAGGCTGCTCTGCAGGCAACGACAACTCAGGAAGTAACAACAATAATAGAGATAAGAGGAAATACCACAGAGGACAAGGGAAAGAGGAATGTTTTTGAGAATCCATAGGTAGAGAAAAGCTACAAGATGAAGGAAAACCCTCTCTTGGAGAAAGTATCTATGGTAGCAGAAGTGAAGAGGGAACAAGAGATAAGGAGAGAAGAGTGAAGGAAGAGAGAAAAGAAAAGGTTGTAGGAAGCAGAGCTGAAATTACAAGATACATAGAAGAAGTTGAAGGAAGAGAAAGAGTTGAGGAGGAGAGAAATATAAGAGAAGCAGAAACAAGAGAAAGAAGAAAGGCAAGGTGTAATGATGGAGAAAACAATGCCCATAAAGGTTGATGAACCATAACAACTGACAACTAAGTTAGACAATGAATAGATGCAGGATCAAGATCTTTCTTAGTAGACCGAGAGAATGATTAAAGTGATAGACATGGAGTTGGAACAAGAGCCGTGAAATGAAGAAACTGAACTTATGGTGAGAGAACCAAAGGCCATCTCTTAGTCTCTACCACCTCCAGTGTCAGAAACAGTCCTGAGCGAGTGAGGAGATGTTTTTATCCTTGATGATGATCCAGTCATGGATGTGTACAAACTTTCATATGAAGTATTGCAGAAGAAGATTGTATAGGCACAAAGAAACCACTTTATGGATGATCACGCATCACCTCCACCAATGAACGAATGGTGATAGTGCCAGACACTAGGGAGCAGCTAGCTTCCCTTCCTAATGCGACCTTGGCCTATGTATGAGAAACAAGATCAAATGTTAAGTACCTATTGTCCAAGAATGAGAAAATGGAAAATAACTTGCAGGCTACTAGGCAAGAGGCAGAAAAACTTCGAGAGAAGAACAAATTTTCCACAATGGGGGAGATGAGGAAGGTGATACTCATTGAAGCGTCAACACACAAGGAGACCATGCAAAAGCTCTATGATTGTTTTTTCACTGTAAATAAAGTGGTTGTCTATATGCATGACCTACAACAATGGAGTAAAGAGTTTGTTCAAACTATCAAGAACATACATGTTTCCATCACCCATGTACAAGAGTGGAAAATTTGGTACAAGGGGGCCCTTCTTGACTTAGTTAAGAAGATGAAGCCACATGCTAAGTTGTAGAAATAAAGGGTGTGGACATTGATTCAAAAATATGAGTAGCTCACCCCATTCATCAACATCATATAGGCCTCATAAACATGGTTATGCAATAGCTTGGATGTCATGGTGAGAATGCATAGGATCCCATCAATCACTTCTCTCACCGAGGCTAAACCTAAGAACCAAGTTCAACTAGAGTTTGATGAGTACATGGAGAAGCTAAGGTGAGAGGCCACCAAGGAAGACTTGGAGTTGAATGCACATAACATGCAACATGACATCGAAGACCCTATCAAGGTCAAAACCATGCTACACATGCTTAAGAAATTTTTGGATACATGTTCCAAGACCATATACCCCAATGCCATGGAGGAAAGAGTCTGCTTTCAGTGAGACACAATCAAGTAGTTTGGGGAAACTATCATGCAGTACGAATCTTGGTGTTGTCTACATGGGGCCTGACCCAGGTTCAGCAGTGAGTTAGCCAAGAAAATCCCGGTACTACTGGCCCTTTTGGCAACAGTCCAGGGAGCACGGATTGAGGTCTCACCCGAAGTAGTATGGGAGGGTGCAGGAACTGGGTTTCTGCACCCTAAGGATGTCTTGATGTGGGAGATTAGTACCTGATTCAACCTTCATGCTACTAGATTACGCATACCAACAAGCTTCTAGCATTTTGTGGAATCACCTTCATGCGGTTGTAGCCACAGTGCGATCAATGTTAATTACCCAAGTCATCCTTAATTAGGGTTTGGTCGTTAATTACATAGAAGATTCCCATTCATAAGCATACATATAAGTGCGCGCATATAAATAAACAGATATCATCCACACATAAAATACATATCTATGAACCGGATGCACAGTATGTCAAACCAATTGATCTTTATTAATGGTGCCTTCGAAGTTTGATCCAGTACAGACTCGACTCCACCCTATGCACTTAGCTTTAGGGGTCTGCGCACTCAGCTGCAGACTCTACTAGACCTCTGCGCACTCAGCGGCAGAGCCTCTACCTACTACTATGACACAATGCACTCTAGATTCACTTCTATCTTCTAACCATGCCTTCGCATCTATCCATTTCTTGTCACAATGTTAAAAAAAAACTATCTTTACACTTAGAGCCTTGCTCTATTTATACAATCCCATGGTCCACGAACCATGGGTAGGTCAACACACTTTACTTTAAATTACATTATTTTAGGGCAGACAACCCTAGAATCTCGTTCTTCGTGCCCACATTTCGTGGGGTCTTTACTTTAGATTGACAAAAAATCGGGCTTTAATCCCCAAAACTTGTGATGGGGGGATCCGCTGCCCAACAGGCCCCCAACACAATCATTGTGACTCATCCCGAGTCACTGTGTGGCAATCTTGGCATGAATCCCTTCCAATTGTTCCTAAGTTGTGTGAAGATCTGTAGCACATTGTTCTACCATTTGTTGGATTTTATCTACCCGCTCAGCAGAATACTCGTTGTCCTGGTAAAATCCCTCATGGAGAGCATGCAATACTTTAATCTATGTGAGCTTTCCTTCGATGGTGGCGGTGATGAGGAAGGCCTCATCGATCCAAGGCTAGACGCGTGCTTTAATTACTGCCTCTTTTTGGCTTGCTGCATTCACTTTCTCCTTCAATGCCTTCACCTGTTGTAGCCTCACAAGCCGTTGAGTCAGGACTACGGTCTGCGCTGTCCCATGCACACTATCATATTGCATTTGGAGCTCCTGGGCCTCTGTTTCCAACTACTATATGGTGGGGTCCTCTTGTAAGGTTGTGAGGACCCTGAAGGATTCTTCCAACAAAGTGGTACAACTCTGCACAACCTGTTCAATTTCTTCCAGCCTTTTTTGGACATAGCCGCCGCACTGTTCCCGATGACTGTGCCTTTAACCGCAATTCAACAATTTGTAGGTTGAGTTCCAGTTGGATCCTCGTAGCCTCCTCCTTTGCCTCATGGAATCCACTGGCCAACTTGTGGATCCGCACACCTATTGGTAGGTCTATCGCAATTTCCGGTTCTAGGCTGTGGCGACATGCTTCCCCTACGATCTGCTCCAACTGTTGGTTCTGTGCCACCACTTCATCGCATTGTACGCTAAGATGGTTAATGTTGATTCGCTTTTCACTTAGAATTTGCACTACGCGTCCTTCCCTAGCATGGATTTTTGTTGTCGTGCTGTCCTACAGCTGATATAATACATCTCGTGGAAGGGCAGCCAAGTTTAAGCCAAGTCCCTTGATCCAACATACCGCGGCTCTGTCTTCCAAGCTATTCGCTATCAGTGCTCCTTCCGGCAGTGTGACGGTATTAGCGTTTTTTTGCCACAACAACTGCTGTATTGCTGATGTATCCGTAGCCCCATAGATGGATACCATTCCCTCTTGTGAGGGCTGCACCTAAAGTCCCTACAGTTGCGCCCTCAATGTCCCCAACACATTCTGCTACTTCGTCATTGCTTCCTGGAGCACTTCCCTGGCGACCATGCAAACTGTGTCGCCGATGTCATCTTGGTCACTCTCAGTGAGTGTAATAGGTTCCCCATCTAATTTGGAAGCCTTGGTCTTCTTCCAGGGCTCTGTCCATTCCATATTGTGTGGCCATTTTAGCTGTGTTGATGATGTGTTTGGGTTTGCACCTTCTTCTTTGTCATCTGTCCCCTGTCCTGTGGTCAGGTCTGGGCATATTTCCTCCTGCGTCATGGTTGCGCCAGATGTCGGTGCTACTACTGCTTTTTCCGCGGCCTTGGTCAGCTCATGGCGGCCTTTGCTGCCTCACAAGAAGCCCTTACCTCTTCAACAAACTGCTCATTCTACTTCTACTTTGCAATCAGCTTGGCAACATCCTTTTGTCTTTGAATCTTCATCTCATTGTGCGTCGTCAGATTTGATGCACGCCATTCGAGTGGCCATGAGTAGAGCACCATGTGTTACACGAAAAATTGTCACCATGACTTTCTGTAATCAATATGAGTCTATCAACACTCATACATACCTCCTTTGCAAGTCTTAAACCTCAGCTCTGCATATCAAGCTTTGAAAATGAGAGAAAGTCCTTAAAAATCTCTAAAACTCTGGTTTCGCAATTTCTCTTAGCATTACCTACGGTACCGCACCCATTGGTCATGTCCCCTATGCATTTGACCACTCTGTATCTACATTTATGGGTACGAACCCCTGTAAAAGTTAAAAGGGCACAAGTTTATTCTTAAAAACTCACTTTGAGTCAATTCTGGAAGCTTCTAGAGGGAATCTTGCGCTGGAAAGTTCACTCCTTGAGGGTACATGCATCCCATTCCTTAAGGAGCTACCCCCTTGATGTGAGGAGCTTATCCCCTTGAAGGAGGACTCTATCGCTTCAATGGTGGACCTGTAACCTCCTTCCCTTGCACTATAAAATGAAGCCTTGGGCTGGTTACTTGGGAGGTTGAAAGCTGAACATTTTTGAGGGTATATGTTGCTGGAACTTAGTCTTCCTAATTGAGCTTTTGAGAGGAAATATCACATACCTTTTGATCTCATTTGGGAAAGAGTGAGGCTTGTCAAAGTAGAGGAGATTCCTGCCTGGACCCTGAGAAGAGATTGTACAGCATCAAGTCACAAAGGTTGTAAAGTTCTTCTTTCTCAAAGTTAATACAATCAAGTTTATTTTTCTCAATAAGCTGTGTTTAATGGTTTATTTCATAGACTCCTTGATCACTATGATGAACATGATTTATATATTAGCTATGTAGGTGTTCTTTGATGTGTGCTTGTTTGTGTTTGCAGATTATTAAAAGGAAAATCTTTAAAGCTGTTGGAGAGACGCTGCCACAAACTAGCGTTGGACTTAAGGTAGGGTCTATAAAACACCTGTAGTTTTTATGAATGAATCGAAATATGTTCAGAGAAAATTAGATTTGCTTGTCCTGCTTGTTGGTAGATATCAATTGATACTAGGGAGATCGGTCTTGTCCACAAGAATGATTTATCCGCTTAACAAATTGGCGACTCCACTAGGGACGGGATTTGATTGTTTAATTTTCCTTTATCTTTGATTCGAGAAACTTGATTTTTTGTTTCTGGTTTTTACTTGATGTGTGTGGGATTGGGTGGTTTGCTAGCCCTGGATTGATTTTTTATTTTTTAGAAATTTTTACGAGGACCACATGTTCTGTATAGGTTACAGTGCGTACGTGTCCGCACTATCACTTTACTGCATAGAGAGATACCGCACCTAGTTTCACTGGGGGCTTGCGGACCCTGTCAAAATTTTTGAAAATCTTCAAATCTTTTCGTCCAGTTTAGTTTAGATCCTTTTTGTTACTTTTATCCTCTGCCCAGATCTACATATATCCTATTAAACGTCTCTCATAAGTAAGTTCCATTGGTGTTGTGTTTTGAATCAATTTCTAGAAGTTTTTCATGCATGATTGGTTTGGTCTTCTCTCAATCTTTTTAGTGACTTGAAGCTTAGAAGCCTAAGAGAACTTAGATCACCTTGGAATATTTTGTCTTATTGATAAGTCTGGCTGGTTTGTGAGATCTTTCTTTGGTGAGAAATCAATTTTGTTTCTCTTTGCAAAACTTTGAATGAACTTAGTCATAAGTTGTGAATTTCATTTTTTATAAAAAACATAGTTGGGTGTTTTGGTTGATTTGTCTTGCTGAACAAATTAATTCTTAGTTTACTAAATAACTAAGTGAAAAAATTCTCCAAAAACATTTGGAGCTTTTATTTCAATTCAATTAGTTTTTAGAAGTTACATCTCAAGATTAGATTTTTCATAGTTTTGAGTGTGTATCTAGAAATTCTAGTTTCTCTTTTGGAAAAATTGTTTTTCTATTTTTGAATGTTGAAACGAAAAGGGATTTATTTCATAAGCATAATTAGTAACTTCGTTTGTGTGTCTTGAAAAAGAAAAAAATATTTTCTTTTCTTTTTATGTTGAAGGAAAGTTTTGTTTTCAAAAAGAATTGCATTCTCAACTCTTCCTTTAGCTAGAGATTCATTGAAAAGGAAAATAATTGATCATCTTAGGTGCATTTTTTAGCGTTTTGCAGTCGAGTCTTCACACCACAAAGCTTCATCTCCATACCTTTTGACTTAAGAAACAACCAATAAAATTAATGCTTAAGTAAAATTCATCTAGCAATCTTTTTATATTTATGGCTCTTATTCACCAACCTAGCTTAGGCTAGTATCTTGGAGTAGGGAGTAATTAACTCTCCAAGATAGTTTGAACAAACAAGTAGTCGATCTTGCGATCAAAAGAAATTCCAATTGTTACATCTATGCTCTAGGAAATATCCTCTTAAAGGAGAAGCACAAGATCATATCTGAACCAGTGAGGTAATCAATCCTTCCTCATTGGGAATGATAGAAGATATTCACATATTAAAAATGGTAAACCTCGGATTGACTATCGTCGAGGATCCTGGGGTCACTTGTTGGTTAACCTTGGATTATGTCAAGGAGCCTTCAAGGGGATTGAGCTTGTTACTCTACCCTTGCATGCATATCGGATCGTAGACTGTTCCCTAGGTGTATTTTTTTCTGTTGGTAACCTTAGTGGCTATAATCTTTAGGATTCTTCCTAAGGTGACGGTGGAGGGAAGATCCCACTGTACCTAGAGTAGACACCAACTAGACTCACTTGGACTCTCTGGGGGGTTATCTTCACTTGAGACAATTTTGTGGAGAAACTTGTGCTAGTCTGTTTCATTAAGTAGGTTGTCGGGGTAACTATTCTAACTACCATTCTGTATTGAATTCTGCGAGGTTGGATTTCATCACCAACTAGTGTTGTCGGTACGGAAAAATACTGTTTGTGTGTGGTTTGAACTCTTAGATTGTTAGCTATGTGATTCAATTTTTTGGTTCTTTAGATACTTTAGGTGGTATTCTTGAGTTTTTTCTTTGTTTTCGTTTGAAGTAATTAATTAGTTAATCGTGGCTGAATTACCGAGACAATCCTGTAGACTTCGGGGGCAACCTCCCGAATTTACACCAAGTCAGCTTGAAGGGCTAAAAGCTCTTGTCACACTTAGTGAAAGTAGAGTTGGGTCACTAGAGGCCGGAGAATCATCTTTGGTTATTCATCCTGATCATCACGTTCCACCAATAGAGTATATTTCTGAACCACTTTCAGTTTCTGATCTTATTGGTAGTTTTTCTTCTACTGGTGAACTCATTGAGGAACCTGAAATTTCTGAACCTGAAACTGAACCTGTTGCTACTCCATCCTCAAGATTTGCTTCTCCAGTTTCTAGTGGTCCTGGTTCACCGAAGCTAGGAAGTGTCATTACCCATAATCCTCCGACGGGACTTATTTCTATTGAAGAACTTGTTATTCTGGACAAGGATATAACTCCCTGTGAAAATCAACCGACTATAGAATCTAGGGAGCATGAATCTATCTTTTACATTCCTTTTCGAAGTGACACTTGGTACATATCTTTGATGAACTTTTTAGAAAATCCGGGTCTTGATGCTTCACCACTTCGTATTCCTTTTCATCCAACTCCCAGAGGTTATTATCCTCCTTCACATATGTCAAACCGGTCATCCATGTTTCCTCAAAATCCAAAAACGTTTTTATATGGCGGTCCTTCTGTTCCATTTGGGTATCAGTCAGTTTCTGGTACTTTTTCTGGAGCGTCTCCTCAACCCATCGAACATGGGATATCACCTGGTCATAGCGGAACTCCATCGTTGAGTGTAGAAGAAATTCTTATGATGTCTGGCGCTATTCCAAATCTGCAACCTCAAGGTAGTCAGATTCCGCCTGGGGGGCAACCTCAAGGTAATCAATTTTCTCTTGCGGGTCAATCTCAGGGCAGTCAAATGTTGCCTGGGGGGCAACCTCAAGGCAGTCAAATGCTGCCTGGGGAGCAACCTCAAGGCAGTCAAATTCTACCTGGGGGACAACCTCAAGGTCAATACATACCTCAGGGATAGTACATGCGTCAAGGTCAACCCCAGACTCAATATATGCCTCAAGGTCAACCTCAGACTCAGCATATGCCTCAAGGTCAACCCCAACATCAATATATACCCCAAGGTCAACCCAGTATCAGTACCCGCCTCAAGGTTATCAACCTCAAGGTCAGTACCAATCTCAAGGTTTCCAACCACCTTTTGGTCAACCATTTGTTTAAGGAACTGGAAATGTACCTTTCAATTATCAGTCCTACACTCAACCTGGTTATGGTCCTCAATATGCTCAACCTGTTATGGGTCCTTACCCCGGAATGAATATGGTGTGGGATCCATCTCAAACTCCACAGATTTTGTAACCCAATGTGCAGTTGTCATCTCAACCTAGACAACCTATTTCTGGTTCAAGACAGCAACCCGTCCAGCCTACTATTCAAACTGCTGCACCTGGTGTAGTTCATCATCCTGGGCCTAGTTCGCCTCGAAATCTGGCTCAATCGATTGCTGCAACTACTGCAGCTTTTGTTTAATCTACCCCACCTATTTCTGGAGTATCGACAACTCCAGTTTCTACTATTCCTGTATCAACTCCTCAGACCTCTGTACCCCAGTCTGGACCTACAATTCAGACTTCGGTTCAGATGCTTGTAGGACAACCTGGTCTAAGTACGATTGTCACAAGTCAACCTCAATTTACTTATCAACCGTACCAGGGACAGTATCAATACGGTCCTGCTGTGTAAAACCCAGTTTATCAGTATCAACCATACCCTGGGTATACATATCAACAACCTCAATCTCAACAACCCCAGTTTGGTCCGGTTAATCCTGGTTTTCCAGGAGGATATAATATTCCAAATGAAAATCCAATTCCAGGTTATCCTGGGTATCCTCCTCCTAGAGCTGGTCTTGTGTCCCAAGGTTTTCGAGACCCTAATCATCAGTTACTGTTCATCGCAACTTTCGATTTACTGACTTGTCGCGCCTTACGAATGATCCAATTTATTATCTTCTGTATTGGCTGCCAATGCCCAATAAGTTGCCCAATGATATTCCCAAGTTTGAGGGTAAACCTGGAGAGGATCCATCGAACCATGTGATGACTTATCACATATGGTGTGCATCAAATTCCATTATAGATGATTCAATTGCTTAAGGCTTTTTCAACGCACTTTGATTGGTCTCGCGTCTAAGTGGTATATTGAGTTGCCACAAAGCTCTTTTTATAATTTTAGTCAGTTAGCTACTTCGTTCCTAACTCATTGTCAGTTGCCTATCCGATATGAAAATGGCACGAAATTATTAACTTCATTAAAACAGTCAACGTCTACATATATTTCCGACCATATTCATGAATGGCGACGTCGATGACGTTTAGTGAAAGTTTATATCCTGGATCAAATTTTGGCAGAATGGTTTGTTAAATCCTTATTACCAAAAATCACTGAGGATGTAGCTAAGGCCAGAGTAGTTATTGAAGAGCAAGTAAATGCTCAAGCTCAGTACCTTGACTTAGTATATACGCAGTCGGGTACTTTACACGAAAAAATCCCCGATCTTCCCAAACAAAATCAAATAACAGCAACTCCTTCTGGGTCTCATGCTGCTGATGGTATGATTGGTACAGTTAATACCAAAAGTAAGAAGAAATCTGCAAAGAATTCTTCTCCTATTATAACTTTACCAGATTCCCCGACAGGAGAAGCTTCCGTTGAGGTTCTTGCCGATATTCATGTTGTATAATCTTCTACGGCCAAATCTAAATCTGGTGGTAAAAAGAAAGGGAAGAAGAAAACTAAAAAAAATGAAAAGAAGAAACCAGAAAAAACTAAATCTACTGATGATAAACGTAAGCCTCACTATCCTTGTCTCATCTGTGATGAGGAGCACTTTACAAGAGATTGTTCACATCGAGCTGAGGTTTCAAAAATCGTCAAAGGTTCTCAAACGCCTGCTGTCTTGAAGGATACTTTTCCCACTCAAGATAGTAAGATGATAGGTTCTTCCTCAAATGCCTCACAAGAACCAATTATGATGATGTCCCATGTTAGGATTGCGATGCGATCGCAAGATTATGGAAGTAACAATCATGTTGGTGGTAAGGAACCGAAATCTTCTAGTTCAAACCCATCAACTTCAACTCCTCCTAGTTCCGATCTGTTACAGATCGAGAAACCTAATCCAGACCTAGTAATCAAACCACCTACTAAAGGTATACTTTGGAAGTCAGCTTTCAATCCACATGCGAGAGCTTCTCAGAACTATAACATTGTTGAATATTTAGCTATATCTCCTTTAGCAATGTCATCTTTGGAGGTTCTGCAATCATGTCCAGCACAACGTAAATTGCTTTTGTTTGCTATAGAATTTGTTGATGTTTAGGATTCCAACCTTATAATCTTCGATTTAGAAAATAGTACACCTCGCCTACCTCACCAAATTGCTTTCCAGATCCCAGTGTTAGTCAAAAACAGGCCTTTCTTTTGGACTGTGATTGATGAGGGAGCTTCAACGTGTATTATGTCGATTCTGTGTTGGAAATCACTTGGTTCTCAGACACTTAACCAATCCCTGACAATTTTCAAGGCTTTTGACAGCCGAGGGTTTCATCCTTATGGCATTATGCAAGCTTTACCTATAGGGGTAGAAGGAAAAACTGTTAATCTAGATGTGGAGGTAGTTGATGCCCCTCTAGATTACAACCTTATTTTGGGTCGCAGTTGGTCGTACGCGATGACTGTTGTTGTTTCATCGGTCTTTCAGCTCATTAAGTTCCCTCATAATGGAAAGATCGTTACAATAGAACAATTGACTTACTTTTCATATGACCCAGCCTCTTCTGAGAGCATTCAACATGTCGGTAAAAAAAATATCCCTTATAAGGATGTTGGGGTTGGATTAGTGAAAGATTTTGGTTTGCTAGGAAATTTTTCCTTTCCTCCTCTGAACGTATCGCCTCCTTTTCAAACCATTCATATGATTTCATCAGACACTATTGTTCTTGATGATCCTTGGATCATTTCTTCTGATTTTGAGGTGGACTGATTTGGTGATGCCATGCCCTTGAGTCCATTTGAAGTTGCATATCAGGTGGTACAGTCATTTTCTGACTCTAGTTCAACCAAAATTGATCTAATGAATGTGATCCATGGGGAGTCACTTTCAATCTCAACCTCAGAGTCAACAACTTTTTCTGAAACTGTTCATATTGATGAGCAGATTCGTGAGATTTTATTTGTTGATGATTTACCATGGGAAGATCTTCATCATCGATCTTCATTTTTACCTGAGCTTGATCATTTTGAAAATGATTTCTCATCTATTTTTACCACTGATTATGTCAAGGAACCACAGAATCCATTGAAACATCCTAATTCTGAGTTGAATTTGGGAAACATTTCTCGAACCATTCCTATTAACAGTTCAGTAAAACCCAAAATTATTGAAAACATTCATATAGGTGCTTCTTGTACAGATGAAGAAATTCAAACTTATAAATCCCTATTTCAAGAATTCCGCGACGTGTTTTCCTGGTCATACGAAGAAATGCCAAGAATCGATCCATCAATTGTTGTCCATGAAATCAAAACTTACCTGGATGCTAAACCCGTCCGGCAACGTTTGTGTCAGATACACCCAAGAAAAGCTGCTGCTATTAAAGTTGAAGTTGAGAAATTACTTAAAGAAGGTTTTATATATCTGATTCCTTTAACAGATTGGGTATTGAATATTGTTCCTGTTAACGAAAAGAAAGGAACGATAAAAATATGTATTGATTATAGGGATATTAATCGAGCCTGTCCAAAAGACAATTATCCAACTCCCTATATCGATCAAATAATTGATGATTGTGCCGGCAGTGAAATGTTCTCCTTTCTGGATGGATTTTCGAGTTACAATCAAATTAACATACTCCCTGCTGATCAACCAAAAATGGCTTTCATTTGTCCATGGGGGACCTTTGCTTATTGCAAATTACCTTTTGGGTTGAAGAACACCAGAGCAACTTTTCAAAGGGATATGTCTTATGCCTTTCACGACATCAAGCACATTGTGCAGCCTTATCTCAGTGATTTACCTGCTCATTCCTTACGTACAGTCGATGATCTCACTCATTTATGAGCCATCTTTATGAGATGTAGGCATTATCGAATAAGGTTGAATCCACACAAATATGTTTTCTGTATAGAAACAGGTCGTTTATTGGGATTTGTTGTTTCAAAAGCCTGCATTTGTGTCAATCCCTCGAAGGTTGAAGCCATTGTTAAATTACCTCCACCTTCGACTCTTTGCCAACTCCAAAGTTTGTAGGGGAAATCAAACTTTTTACGTCGATTCATTCCTAACTACGTCGAGATAATGAAAGGTTTTACTAGGTTGTTGAAACAGAATACTCCATTCTTTTGGGATGAGATAGCTCATAAATATTTTGATGCACTTAAACACGCGTTGTCCCATGCACCATTATTGCATCCTCCAAACTACATCCAGGACTACTTTTTGTACCTCGCCACTTCTCATTCCACCATTGGAATGGTATTAGTTCAGGAAGATGAATTCAATGTTGAACATGTGATTTACTACCTTAGTCCAACTTTAAATCCGACTGAGCTTAAGTATTCACATGTGGAGAAATTGGCTCTGGAAGCTGTTCAAGTTGTTCAACATTTTCGTCACTACATTCTACTACGCAAAACCATAGTACTTTCTGACTGTAAACCTAAGACGTATAATTTGACTAAAAAATTGTTAGGGGGGAATTATTCCAAATGGATCATTATCTTGTAGGAATCTGACCTGGAGTTTGAAAAATCCAAGTCAAAGAAGTCTTTGGTTTTCACGGAATTAATGTGTGATTTCCCATGTACGGATACTGAAACTGTGGCAAAATAATCCCTTGTAGATGAATCTTTGTTTCTTATTACTACCCATGATCCATGGTATGGGGATATAATTGTCTATCTCCAAACCCAATCTTTTTGGCTTGAAATTTCATGAGATCAACAAAGGAAAATCTGTTTCTAATCCCAATAGTACAAAATTATTGGAGATACACTCTATCATCACGGGGTGCATTCTGTTTTCTGTCATTGTTTAACTCATGAGGAAGCTGAAAAGGTTCTGAATGACTGTCACTCTAGAGTGTGTGGCGGTCATATGTCTGGGTATGCCACAACCCAAAATATATTGCGCGCTGGTTATTTCTGGCCATCCTTATTTAAATATTATATTAATGCAGTCCAGAAATGCCACAACTGCCAAATTTTTGATCGAAAGATGCATTCTCCGCCTGCTCCTCTCCACCCTATAATTGTCGTTGGTCCTTTCGTGAAATGGGGTATCGATTTTATTACATGTAACCCTCACTCGGCCGAGGGGCATGCATATATCATCCTTGCGGTAGATTATTTTACAAGGTGGGCCGAGGCGATGCCTACATTTTCGATAGACGGCAAAACTGCTGTTATTTTCGTTTTCAATCATATAATTACTAGGTTTGGTGTTCCTCAACAATTATCATTGATCATGGGAGTCATTTCCGAAACATCATGCTGACTGAGATAGTAGATCAACTTGGCCTGCGTCACGATAGCTCTACTCCATATTACCCACAAGCTAATGGTCTGGTTGAGGCAATCAACAAAGTTTTAGTCACCATGATCTGATGAATCATTGGTATTCATCGGTCGAATTGCATAACATGTTATTTTCAGCGCTTTGGGCGTACCGAACCTCAGTCAAAACATCAATAGGTTTCACTCCTTTTCGGCATGTTTACGGGTTGGAAGCCATGTTACCCATTGAATGTGAAATTCCGTCATTGCAAATAGCCATAGAATTACTTCTAGCCACTTCCAAAGAGGAAAAACGTTTTTTGTACTTAGCTCAATTAGATGAGAATCGACGTGATGTTGCTTTAGCAATCGAGACTCGCGCAAAAAGGATAAAGGCTTAGTATGATCGAAATGTTACACCTCATAATTTTTCTTTAGGGGACTTAGTTTTATTATATGATCAAGCTAACGATAAGCTAGGGGCTAGAAAATTCGTGCCCATGTGGCATGGTCCTTTTGTTGTTAAGCGAAAGCTGGCCAAAGGGGCCTATGAATTAGTATATTTTGATGGTGTCTATTTAGGTAAACCCAGAAATTGGCTTTACCTAAAAATATATTATGCTTAAAATTTGTTGTGGAGATTCTGGTTAGAATAGATTTCTTTCTAGTTGGTGTGTTTTAGATTAGAAAGTGTGCCTAGTTTAAAAAGTGTTTTTTCGTTATTCCTGCTTATCTTGGTTTTACTCTTGATATTACAGATGTCGGCATCTTCTCAAACATACATTGGTTTTGCTAATGGTGCCTGTCGTAGTACACAGAATATTTCTTCCGCAACTTGGGTTATCTATTCACCCTCTGACGAGTTAGTATCTATGCATGGGGTAAGCCTTGGTTAAACAATGAATAACATTGCACATTATAGTGTAGTGGTTGAGTTATTATTTGAATCCATCTAATTTGGGCTTTGGAGTTTGATTGTAAGGTTAGATTTTGAACTCGTTGTATTACAGCTTAACAGGGTTTATGCTGTTAGAAATCCAGTACTATTAAGATTATTTTTGAGAGTTCGTCTCTTGGAACGTGAATTTGACTACATTGAATATCAACATATTCCAAGATATTTAAACACATTAGCAGATGCAGTTTCTTCTCAAATTTTAAGTAGACATTTGCAATAATCAAGACAGTAAATTTAAAAGCATTCCATAACATGTTATACAAGATAACCAGTAATAGCGATATATCATAGCATAGAAGTGTGTCAAAATATACATCGTCTTCGATCATAGGTTGAAAAACACCTTATGATCGGAAAAAATGGTAGAACAAAAAGATATAAATGTCATATGAATTCTACAAAAGTGATCATCCTATCCCTGATGATGATCACGACAAGAAACCACTACTCGGGCTACCCTACAAAGGAACCTCCTAAAAGGTCCTGGGACCCCAATCACATAGCGCTGAAGCCTAAGAGGAATATCATCTATGCTCGTCTCTGGAATATCTACTGTTAAGCACTCTAGATGAATCTCCAATTCAGCTAAGGTCTCTACTGATTGGTCCTATGGGGCCGGTATTGCAGCAGCTAGGTGTCTTCTCTCATAGGGCAGGAGAGTGACTGGTCGTCATGGACCCACATCTGCATTTAAAACTTTACTATCAGTTCTTGGACGATTTAAAAATAAAACAAATATATATAATTTAAAAAAATGTTGAAAACAATTTTACCTTTATCATCCCATTGCTCTCCTGGTGGAAGAGCCATGTCTGGATCACCACAATAATCCATCCCAGCATATGGAAAATCCTGTATCACAAAAAGTTGGTTTCCCAACCAGCGAAAATACTCAGGTGAGAATCGAAGAACCTCAGTCCCCTCCTCAGGATGGCAGGCCATGACTGCAACCCAACGCATAATCCTAGGATCTCGGGGAAGTCCAGCCTCAACGGTAAGTTGTTGTGGAACCAGCATAGGTACCCTCTCTAGGGCAAAGCTCACAACTAAGTAACCATATCCAAAGTTATTTAGTTGTCCATTCTTTGCCCTAGTCAGTTGGCCTTTCACATTGGCCAACACAACATCGCACCAGTTGAAGATGGTGCCTCGGAAGCAGTCTACAGCCATGCACATTTGGGAACCAGTAACTAGATGCAATGCTGCACTTCCGCATAGTCTGGTGACAGTAAATGTGATCAATTTAAGTTTAAGACGGATGATGGTCTTAACATCCATCCGTTTGTCCGTAGTTTGGACATTGCAAAACTCCAGTCGGAGACTAGTGACAGACTGGTCACCTGGCCTAGACCCGAATAGAGATAATCCTTCGCCTCTCTTTGGAAAACCAGTCAGAAAAAATAAATGTCCTCTGGCTCGATTTCAAGCCGGTGTCCTCCAATGATGAAACACTGGTCCTGCATGCTCCACCTGTTTACCAGCCATTGTAGAAAGTCTACCTATGCCCTCATGGCAGGTATGGCCCAAAATTTCAAAAGTCTGCATGCTCTTAAAGCCTGTAATGAAGGTGGATGGAGTAATGCGGCTTGATCCACATCTTCGTGTTCTCTTTCCCACCAAATAAGCATCTTGTCCATCTGCATTGTAAAATAGGCGGTTTAGAATTTTGTGATTTCAAAACATTTGGGCGGAAATGAGAAAATATAGGGTTTCAAAATGCGTTTCGCGAGGTTTGCACCCACCGTGTTAGGGACAGTGCATAGGTTCGCACTCGTCCTTAAGGGCAGGTGTGCAACCACGACTATTTCCCATGTACGAAAAAGTCGGGGTTCACAGGGTACACATGGTACACCTGCGCAACCACTACGAGCGATTTTTAACCTAAAGTTTCCTTTAAAAATGAATTTTAAAGCCCTAAAAATGGAAATGAAACAGATGAAATGCAAGTTAGGGATGATGTAGATTACCTGGAGAGGACGGTTCTCGATTCTAGCGGTCGGATTTTCCACAATCTTCACAGGAAGTTTTCTTACCAAAAGCTCTTACTTTTTACTCCAAAGCCAAACGGTGAAAATGAACTTGCAAAAGCTCTTTTTATAAGATTTTTTGAATAAATGAATTTTTTAATTTATTTATTTTTCACTTTAAAAAGGTCACTTTTGGTACATTTTTATTAATTTTTAAACATATATGAGTAATGTTTGCAGTTTTTGTGCAGAATATTGGGTGTTCGTCGAGAATTGGTCATTTTCAACAAAAAACATAGGAATCCTCTTTAAGCTCTTTTCTGACTCGTAAAATATGAAAATATTGCCAAGTTTTTCTTTTTAGACTCGTTAAAACGGAATTAAAAAGACGGTCCACTTACAGCGCTTTTCTGACTGTATAAACATCAAAAGATTCCCAAAGTTTTGTCGTTTCAAGTTTGATATTGGTAATAAAACAACATGTTTTCGATCACCTTTTTACTTTTTCAGATTGAAGGCACTAATTATGAAAAGTACTCCTTGATTGTAATGGTAAGCAGTTTCTCTCAAGTATTTTAACACTTTTTCGGGCTTGGGAGACAAAAATTTATGAAAAAGACAACCATGGATTTCTTAAGTTTTCATTCCGAGTCCTAAATTGAAAAACGGCAAGTTTTCCCTATATTGGACTCGTTAAATTAAACAGTAAAGGACCTGTTCAATTTCAAACAGGAACGGACCACTCCTTCTTAGGGTTCGAATCTTAAACTAAGTTGGACTCATCCGAAGGATGAGCTTATAACCAAGCAAATGTTATCCTCCTTAGGCTTGTCAAAAATAAAGAGGTCCTTGCCAGAAATGGTGGGGGAAAAGAGAGGAAAATGAATCTGATAGTTATACTTTGTCTTTTGAAAAACAGTTAACCACTCTTGAACATGACACTTTTTTTTCACCTGGGTGGGGAAATCCTTTGCCTAACATTTAATCAAACCATATTGAAAGTCTTCAGTCGGTTTCTGGGTATTAGCTTTGGGTCAACTATAACCAAACCATCTGTAGTGTCATTATGTGTTCAAGAGATCAGTTCAAATAAACCATTCATTTGCAAAATATCTGTCATCCATCTTGACCATCCCTGAGTTAGTCCTTGCCAAAATATATTTCTTCAATACTGATCTATGATTTCGTGTTGTGGGCCTGCCTACGACGGATCACTTTCTATCGACTCCAACTCATTATCTAGAAAGATGATCTAGAAATCGTCAGTACCTTGGAATCTGCATGCCTCAATGGCAGGTTTCTCGCCTTCGACGACAGGTTGCATCATTGACCTTCGATCAAAGGATTCTATGACATGTTCGACATCGACTCATTCATTCGCATTTCAGGGATTGTACTGAGTACTTTGAGGGCCATTGACATTACTGGTGGTTCCTCTCACACTTGTTAACAGTTTACATCATTGACTGGTAATCAAGTGGTTTCTACCATTTTCGACTTCGACACATTCATTCACTTGGATAGAATCATACTAGTTCAGAAAGCAAAAATGAAGACCCTGGATCTAGTTTCCACCATCCAGGCTGTAATGAATTTTGTTATTCATTATACAGTGTACTATTCATAAACAGATGGTTGTGCCCATACTATCTCTACATATGTCTATACTTGTGATGTATTACAAAATCATTCCTGTATCACAGCAGTTTAGATAGTTTCTAGTCAGTTTTGATCTGAGTATGGGAATTCCTACCTTAGCAATGATATGATCATATATATATATATATATATATATAGATATATTTTGCATTGAATGTTTTTATAGGTTCCAACTGGGGTATCCACAGGAAGATCCTTGAAATGATAAAGCACTTCACTCTTTGTCGATGATAAAACCATCCTCATCTATTACATACTTCGCACTTTAGGGGGCAATCTGTTACATGAAAAATTGTCACCATGCCTTCTGTAATCAATATCAGTCTATCAACACTCATACATACCTCCTTTGCAAGTCCTAAACCTCAACTCTGCATATCAAGCTTTGAAAATGAGAGAAAGTCCTTAAAAATCTCTACAACTTTGGTTTCACACTTTCTCTTAGCATTACCTGTGGTACCGCACCCATTGGTCATGTCCCCTGCGCATTTGACCGCTCTGTATCTGCATTTATGGTTGCCAACCCCTTTAAAAGTTAAAAAGGTGCATGTTTATTCTTAAAAACTCACTTTGAGTCAATTCTGGAAGCTTCTAGAGGGAATCTTGCGTTGGCAAGTTCGCTCCTTGAGCGTCAATGCATCCCATTCCTTAAGGAGCTACCCCCTTGATGTGAGGAGCTTATCCCCTTGAAGGAGGACTCTATCCGTTCAATGGTGGACCTGTAACCTCCTTCCCTTGAACTATAAAATGAAGTCTTAGGCTGGTTACTTGGGAGGTTGAAAGCTGAATTTTTTTGAGGGTATATGATGTTGGAACTTAGTCTTCCTAATTGAGCCTTTGAGAGGAAAGATCACATACCTTTTGATCTCATTTGGGAAAGAGTGAGGCTTGTCAAAGTAGAGGAGATTCTTTCCTAGACCCTGGGAAGAGCTTGTACAGCATCAAGGCACCAAGGTTGTAAAGTTCTTCGTTCTCAAAGTTAATACAATCAAGTTTATTTTTCTCAATGAGCTGTGTTTAATGGTTTATTTCATAGACTCCTTGATCACTATGGTGAACATGATTTATTATATTAGCTATGCAGGTGTTCTTTGATGTGTTCTTGTTTGTGTTTGTAGATTATTAAAAGGAAACCCTTTGAAGCTGTTGGAGCAAGGCTACCACAAACTAGCGTTGGACTTAAGGTAGGGTCTATAAAACACCTCTAGTTTTTATTAATGAATCAAAATATGTTTAGAGAAAAGTAGATTTGCTTGTCCTACTTGTTGCTAGATATCAATTGATACTAGGGAGATCGGTCTTGTCCGCAAGAATGATTTATCCGCTTAACACCGTGAAAACAACGTCATTAATTATGATGAAGTGGAGTGTGGTCCATTTCTACTCCGGATCCTTCCACACCCTGATATACACATTGTGCATATCTGCCTTAAAGACTGCAAAGCTCCACAGATTGTCGTATACTGTGGGGGATAGGTGCGGTCATTTGTTGATCCACATTCGTACACTCACCTCCATAAGTATCCAGAAGATCTTGGTCTCTCAGATTCACGTGGTGTCCTTTGTCACCCATAGCGACGCATATTTTGTTGCCTCAGGTAAGTCCTAGTCAAGGGGAGGAAACTGGCTGTCCTCAGGCAATTCCCCTACAACCAACAGGATGGATAAGAGCAACCACGTGTAGTGGACGGTCTTACCCTGCTCCTCAGCCTCATTGTAGTTCATCAGGAACTCCTCGCAGAGGAACTATGCCCTGTTGAACCTTAACACCTTCACGCATTATTCAGCCAGCGCGATGACTGTTGTTGGTACCTCGTTGCCACGACATTTTCTCATCACCTTTCCTGCCAACAATTGGGTGGCTACGGGGACCCCTTTGTATTGAATGCTAGTAATAATGTAACGCCTCTGCTTTTTCTCCAACTTGTATTTCATTTTCATGGCCTCTGCGAGCACCAAGTGTCCACTTTTGCTAGCTATATCTGCGGGGTCCCTTCCCATACAAGGAAGCCGAGAAATCCTACGAATAAGCTCCTCCGTGATGGGAATGGGCTCCTCCAGCCACACGTACCCATCATGCACCAGGCAAAGCAGTTGCCTGATGACAAATATTGTGATTGGTGCCCAATGAAAGTGTGGAATCCATAGTAGGTGGAGTATCCTGGCCTCCTCCACCCCACGCAGCCATTTCCATGATTGTAGCATTGTAACTGTCCCCTCGTTGCTTTGTTTCATTAGTTGGCTAGTTTCCAAATGTGGGAACTTTTCGTTATCAGCGAGGTCCCAATCTTCAAATTTCATTGTGTGCACGTGGCCGAAAGCCAAACCTTCAAACTAAATCCCCTCAGGGAGGAACGAAGTTTTGAGTGTGATTTTAATAGCATCCAAGTCTTTAGGTACTTTTACTCTCCCTTTCTATGGAGGGACATACTTGGGAAACGTTGCTGGAGTGCGCACTGGCTGAATGTCTTTGTCCATTTCTACCTTCGGTTCAATCTCTTCTACGAATTCTTGGAGATCCTCCTCCTCATCATCTATCTCAAGATTAACTGTCTTGCCCTTATCTTCCATAGACAACTTACTAAAATGTGGGTTTCGCAGAGACATATGGACTAGTCCTGCTGCCTGTGGGTCCCTTTTAGGCCTCGGTGTTCGGGATGATTTTGGAATTTTCGGTGCATCCCCCACAAGTGACATAGGGCTCGAAACGACTTCTTCAGCTGTCGACATTGCTCTATTTAGAAGGTCCTGTGTCTCTTTCGATAATTCTTCAAACACTGAACTTGCTTTCAAAGCTTATATAGTTGTAAGGTCCATACCCAATTGATAACACAATAACTAAATTCTCAAGATGCCAAGGGTTGTTCGGTGGATGACCATCTATGATTTATAGGCCTACTAGAATTCAAATTCGAACGTTCTCCCTTCCTTCAGCTCATTAATGTGAGATTGGCAGCAGATCGTTTCAAATCTAGTTCTGACTACATGTCTTAATTACCCGCCGCCTGCTCCTCGTTGTCTTAAATGGGATATCTTGTCATGAACAATGACCCCAACGGTCACTTTCCAATCTACCTGCACGGCAACATGGCCTCCCCTACGTGTCCGTGATCTTTGTGACCAACTGACCCTGCACACAGTCCCTCTATCATGCCACTTTCATACAGACTCTTTTATAGTCCCACAGTCTCCTTCAACTACTTGGAGCGCTAAGACTGTGCTTTCTACAAATAGTCAGGTGGTCACACCTCCTGCAGGAGGCTTCCCTGCACCTTCAGCCCTAGTCTATAGTCATCCCGCAATTTCCCTTGCTTCACTTTCTTCTTTATATGGTGCAATCCTATAGTTCCTTTGTCTAGTGAGGTGCGGCCACAGCCATGGTAGCAAAGCCACAAATTCTTCTAACGCAGTAGTATGGCTGTCTACCTTTTGTTCTATCGAGCTTAGCTTCTCAGCGCAACCCACCTATGTGATTTTGGTTTCCAGTTGGTTGATTTCTTCATCCAAGATCCTACTTTTCTTCCTTAGTCATACTCTATCTTCTTTGAGTTCACGAATTTTCACGTGCCCTTGCCGAATGGCTTCCTGAATCTACATGTGTTTGACCCCGCGCGACTACATAACTCCTCTGCCCTGGTCCCTACATGTTGTTCTAACTATGTGAGGATTCCCTATTCTGAAAACTATGGTCTTGACACTGTTTGTCCTCTTTGGAATCGTCTTCATGCTTACATTCTTGTACAAGACCCTAGGGACCCGTCGAACCGCTGGTACGTGCAAGTCCCATCAGTTCGTCTGGCCTAGTGAATCTTGTTTAAGATCCCGCCTACCCTCTTGAATGCTTCTATGTGGAATGTTTGTGGTGCATGTCACTTTTCCTACTGTTGTAGTTGGTCCCTACAGTTGATCCTTAGTCTGGAGTGTGAAGTTGTGGACGACACAGCCCACATTTGTACCCATCGACACAGGTGAGTGTGCAAACTTCTCTGTCCTGGTTGCTCGATTTGCATTTGGTGTTGGGGGCTTCCAACCTGTAATCACATCCACCTTTTACATTCATGCCAGCTTACCATGGTCACTTGATGTGTACTCCACCCTCGTGTAGGTGTCATACACAGTGCCCCTTCTAGCGCAGCATACCGCTACTGTTCTGGTATTGCGCTTTCTTTCAAATTTGTCCAGGAATTCACCTACTAATATCACCTCATCCCGTGTTGGTAGTTCCCTTGCTTCTATCGTCACATACCACAATGATCTAATCGTGATGTTGCAATTTAGCATCGCCACTTCGTGCAGCTAGTTTTTCCATCGCTCTACTTCCTTGTCTGAATCTGAAGAGCAGGAGCTGTCACGCTCCCATGAGATTCTTCCATCCATAGTTGGGTTCACCCAATCCTGGTCCTGCGTAGTTATCTAGTAAATACAATCCAACTCATCGTTGCTTTCATCGTCGTGCATGGGTTCAGTGTAGCGCGCTCCTTCAGATGGGTCTAATGCGACTACCACACGTAGTGATTTTTTCTCGAATATCATCTTCCTCTTCTTCAGGTTGATGACTCCATTCATATCAGTCGCCTAGTCTATTCCTAACAACGCAGGATAAGGATTGTTGTCATCGACTATCTCTATCACTTCAAAGTCCATCTATGTGCTCGTGCCTTCAATATCAACTGTTACTCCTTGCAACCTTCCCATGGGCACGATCTTCTATTGGTTCTCCATTGGTAATTGAATAGGGAACCACTACAATGCAGGCTTGCCCATGCATTCCTAGGTTTTCTTTGGTAACACATTCACGTTCGACCCCAGGTCCAGGATTACCTGATCCATTTAGTATTCACAAACCTGCCTCATCAATCTCATTTCCCTCCCAGTGTGTTATGCATGCTTTCCTAGTTATCATACTACACGTAGTTCTCTCAACCCCACGCACCTAGTGATTAGCTCTTGTAGTCCTTTAACTACCTTATTATCACGCAGCAATTTCATGCATGTCTCTAGAAAGGTAATAAGCAGAGAAGGATCCACTTTCAGCTCTAGTTGGTGCTTACTACTTGAAGTGGAGGCCTCTGTGAAGCTATTCTTAGCTTCCATGCATGTCTCCTTTACACGTTCCAAGTTGAACTCAGGTTCCTTTGCAGGAGCCTTACGAACCCATGTATCTCCCTCAGGCTGCTTCCCCTTATCTGCACCACTTCTGAGCATCATGTTCACATTGGGGTCTTCTTCGCAGGGTTCAGATCTCATCATTTGGATATTCTGAGTCGGAGGAGGTTGTAGTACCCCTTTCTCATGCATTTGTGTGATCAACGTAGGACAATCTATCATTTTATGGTCAAACTGAGTGCAATATGAACAAGATATTCTCGTCGAGTTAGTACAATCATGGGCATAGTGCCCTAGTCCTACGCAATTGTAGAAAATAAACTGTTCGCGACCCCTACTTGGTCCCATTCCTCCTCGTCCGCGACCTTGCCCTTGAAATCTAGCACGTGCCATCCCCATAACTGGGTCGAGGGCTCACATTTCTACTTGCATTCTATAGGCTAGGGTCTGCTCCCTCATTAACTCGTAATTGTGATAAGTGCACTCTTCGTGGCCTACTGACCTACAAAAATTACAAAACAGTTGTTGTGGAGACTATGTATACTTCTGCAGCAAGTTACAATTGTTTGTCATGTGTTTCCCCCTATCTAACAGATTGCGCACCATAACACGGGTGTCACACTCATCCCTTCCTATGCTTCTGGTCTCAATGACGTTAGTCCCCCTCCTGCCAAGTAGTTCGCAAATACTAGACAGTGATCCTTGTCATGGCCCTATCCTTTGCATTTTATGCACCATACTTCCTTGTGTGCCTCTAACCATGGTGCCCTATCCTGATTCAAACTTTACATCTCCAAGCCTAGATTCTGTAGTTGCGCATGGATTTGTTGAACTCCCAATCCAGGGTCTTGTATCGGGGTCTCATGCAACCTCATCGCCATTTCCAATGCTTCAGCCTAGGTTGAAAGCTTCTACTATGACAGCGTCGTCCTCAGGTGCAGTGTCAGAGATGCCACAAACCATGCACAATGTTGCGCATCCATTAGTGTCATATTAGCCTCGTGGATTGTACTCTTCATCTGTTGGTCCATGTCCTAGGGGGTCTCACCCAGGAGCATCGCGATCTCTTTAAACTCAATTATTGACTTTGTCTCTGATTTCGGCTAGCTAAATTCTTTGTTCAATACATTCTGGATCTCTGTTATCCCTGCGTTTGGATGATCGTTAGAGTGCTTGATATACCATGTTAACGCATGATCCTACATCGCAGTCACCAATGTAGTCTTCTTAATTTTGTCATCTGTGACCCCATGCGCTTCCCACACTACTCTTACCACAAACTAGAACTGGTCCGGGTCCTCATTTCCTACTCCTTTGAATACGGGTAGCTTGATTGTATTCACCATGTTAAACTGTGGGATTAGTGGAGTTGGAGTGGGTGAAGATGGAGGTGAGGGAGGTGAAGTCGGTGGTGGTGTGTGTTGGGGAGCGGATCCCCCCATAGTGGATTTTTGGGGCTTGTAGCTTGAATTTTGGTCAAAAGTAATGTAAGACCTCGTGAAATGCAGGCACGGAGCGCGAGAGTCTAGGGTTGTCTACCCTAAAATATTGTAATTTAATATAGAATTTGTCTGCCTACCCATGGTCCATGGACCATGGCAATGTATAAATAGAGCAAGGCTCTAAGTGTAGAGGGTAGTTTTTAGTCTTGATCTTAAGGGATATGGGTTTTTGAATGTGATAGTCGTTCTGAGTCTGCAAGTCCTAGTCTTGGGTTGTAGTAGTAAGGAGAGGCTCTATAGTTGTGTGTGTAGATGCCTGGTAGAGTCTGTAGCTATCTGCGTGGACCCTTGCAGCTGAGTGCATAGGGCAGAGTTGGGATTGTAACGAAACAAAAGTTTAATAAAAGCTAAGTTGATTATGAAATATTGTGCATCTATTCGTAGATTTTTATGTTTATGCTTCTGCTATATGTTTATGCATCTCCTTACAGTTTATGATTGCGTGCACTTGTTATGAATGTTGAATGATTGATAAGAATGTTGGGCCCACAAAATTAAGTTAAGATCTATATTAATAATGCAGTAAGGATAAAGGATCTAGACCATGCCTCTTTGTGCTCTTTACAGAGCTACACGAAGGTCAGACAGCCCCATGGACCAGTGCAAGCACACATGATCGGTTCACGAACTTCCTAGACTTAATCAAGACATCCCTAGGGAGTAGAAACCTAGTTCTAGCACCCTCTCATACTACCTCGGGTGAGACCTTAGTCTGCGCACCATGGACTGTTGCCGAAAGGGCTAGTAGTTTTGGGATTTGTTTGGCTAAATCACTTTTGAACCTGGGTCACGCCCCAACAAGCCAACAAATGGTTCCATTTCCAGGAATGTGATCTACCTAAGGGATGTCTACTGTCGCAACACTGGAATCCTACGAAGAAAGAAATTGAACAGTGGTTGGATTAGAAGCTTCACGAGTTTGTGACACAGGAAAACATAACTCCGCAGATATTCAAGAAAAGGTGACTAGATCAGTACGTATATACAGAAATCCATGAAATCTTCTTTGCGTCCTTCTCTTTGGAACTATACGAGTGGATTGCGAGGCTAGCTGATAGCCAAGGAAGGTACAAGCTTGATCAATCGATAGTGTGGACTCCAGAGTTAGTGCGCAGACTAGAGGCATCAGAAGATAAGATCGCGTGGGTTGTGGACCATTGGCTCGATCAACGGATAGTGTGGACTCCAGAGTTAGTGCGCAGACTAGAGGCATCAGAAGATAAGATCATGTGGGCCATGGACCATTGTCTCGACTGAATAATAGGGGGATTTATCACTGAGTTCGTGATAGACACAACCGTGAGCTATAGCGAAGTAGAATGACGTTTCCTCAAAGGACCGCGAGGTAGGTACATTAAATCCCTGAACACTTGGATTAAGATGTTGTTATGTGAAAAATAGGTGATGCGAATACATTTATGTTTGGAATGACACAGAGTAGAAGTATCTACAAAGGGACCGAGGGATTAAGAAATAGTTCTTTAATTTCACCTTTGCCAGAGAGTGAGGAAGAGTGTACTCAGGTTTCTCTGAGAAGTGCGGTCAGTTTGATAAGGCAACACATTTCGCAGTTATCACCTCCACTTACGCCATCACTCGCTTGACCTACTTCACCTTCATCTTCACCTACCCTACCTCCACCAACCCCATGGTTCAGCATGGTGAGCACAATCAAGCTACCCGTATTCAGATGAGTAGGGAATGAGGATCCGGACCACTTCTGGTTCATGGTAAGAGTAGTGTGGGAAGCACAAGGAATCACAAATGACAACATTAAGAAGGCCACATTGGTAAGTGCACTGCAGGATCGTGTGCTAACATGGTATATCAAGCACTTGAATGATCACCCAAATGCAGGAATAGCCAAGATCCAGAATGTGTTGAACAGAGAATTTAGCCAGCCAAAATCAGAGACACAGTCAATCATCAGATTTAAAGAGATTGCGATGCTTCCAGGCAAGACACCCTGGGATCTGGATCAGAGGCTGAAGTGCACGATCTGAGAGGCTAATATGACGTTGATGGATGCGTAGCACTGCACGCAGTTTGTGGCATATTTGACACCACACCTGAGGATGACACTGCCACAACAGAAGCATTTAGCCTAGGCCGAAGCATTGGAAATGGTGATGAGGTTACATGAAACACCGATATAGGATTCGGGGTTGGGAATCCAAAAAATCCATGCAAAACTACAGAATCTATGTTTGGAGATGCAGAGTTTGAAGCAGGATAGGGCACCATGGCCAGAGGCACATGAAGAAGTGTGGTGCATAAAATGCGAAGGCTAGGGCCACGAGAAAGAACACTATTCAATATTCGTGAACTACTTGGCAGGGGGGACCAATATTGTTGAGACTAGAGGCACAGGTAGGGCCAAGTGTGGCACCTACGCTCTGGTGCATGATCTGTCAGATAGGAGGAAAGCACATGAAAAACAACTGTCACTACAAAACAATACACAGACTCCCCAACAACTATTTTGCAATTTTTATAGATCGGTGCATCACGACAAGCATACTTGTTGCAACTATGATTTAATTATGGAGAGGACCCAAACATATATAATGCAGACAGAAATGTGAGGCCTCGACCAAGACGCGAGGATGGCATGCACTAGATTTCAGGGACGAGGTCGAGGACGAGGAGGAATGGGACCAGGAAGGGGTTGTGGATAGATAATTTGTTACAATTACGAAGGACCAGGGCACTATGCTGATGATTGTACGAACCCAACGAGAATATCTTGTTCATACTGTTCTTATTTTGATCATGAAATGGTAGATTTTCCTACCTTGATTGCCCAGATGCGTGAGAAAGGGGTACCACAGCCTACTCTGACTCAAAATATCTAGATGATGAGGTTTGAACCGTGCGAAGAACACCCCAACATGATCATGATGCTCAGAAATGGCGCGACCACAAGGGAAGATAAAGGGAAGCAACCCGAGGAAGATACATGGGTTCACAAGGCTCCTACAAAGGAACCTAAGTTTGACTTGGAACGCACAAAGGAGATGTTTATGGAAGCTAAGAAGAGCTTTGCGGAAGCCTCTACTTTAGGTATTAAGGATCAAGTAGCGCATGGAATGGATCCTTCTATGCTTACTACCTTTTTGGAGACATGCATGAAATTGTTGTGCAATAATAAGGCAGTTAAAGGACTACCAGAGCTGATAACTAGGTGCGCAGGGTTAGGGGAACCGCGTGTAGTTTGGAAGCTGGGAAAGAATGCATTGTGCACTAGGAGGGAAATGAGATTGACAGTGCAGATTGGCGAATACGAAATGGATTAGGTAATCCTAGACCTGGTTTCAGATGCAAATGTGTTACCAAAGAAGATGTGGGAATGCATGGGCAGGCCCGTGTTGCAGTGGTTCCTTATTCAATTATAGATGGAAAACCAACAAAAGATCTTGCCCATGGGGAGGTTGCAAGCGGTAACAGTTGATATCGAAGGCGCGAGCACACAGACGGACTTTGAGGTGATAGAAATTTTTTATGACAGCAACCCTTACCTCGCATTGTTAGGAATATACTGGGCCATTGATATGAATGGAGTCATCAACCTGAAGAAGCAGAAGATGATATTTGAGAAAAAGTCTCTACGCGTAGTAGTTCCGCTAGATCTAGCCGAAAGAGCGTGCTACACTGAACCTGTGCATGATGATGATAGCGATGATGAGCTAGATTACATTTACCAGATAATGGTACAAGACTAGGATCGGGTGAACTCGACAACAAACGGGAGTTTCTCATGGGAGTGCAAAAGTTCCTATACTTTGGACTGAGATGAAGAAATAGAACACTGGCAAAACCGGTTGCATGAAGTAACAATGCTGAATTGCAACATGATTATTAGATCATTGCAGTGCGTGATGACCGAAGCAAGGGAACTACCAACCTATGATGGGGTAATAGGAGTGGATGACTTCTTAGACAAATTTGAAAGTGCAGTACTGGAACAGCAGCGTACAGTGCACTGGAATGGGCATTGCGCGTGACACCCGCACGATGGTGGAATACACATCAGGGGACTATGGGGAACTGGCGTGAATGTGGAATATAGATGTGCTTATGGTTTGGAAGTCCCCAGTGATGAATGCGAGCTAGGTAGCTAGAACGAAGTAGTCTACACGCCCACCTGTGTCGATGGATGCAGACATGTGCTGTGCAAGCATGTACCGGACTTGGCATCGAAAATCAGGACTTGATGCAGTAGCAAGGAAGGCAATGCACTCCACAAATATTTTGTGATGGAGAAGTCAAAAATCTATGTGGAGTCATGAACAGAGTTCACCAGGCGAGACAAACTAACTAGGACCTGCGCATATTAGTGGTTCGATAGGCCTATAGGACCATCAGCAAAAACTGGAGCGCGAAGGAGAGCAGAAAAGGATCCCCAGACCACAACTCCCGTAGTTGGGGTAGGACACGAGGACCTGGGTAAAGGAATTAGGTGGTTACAGGAAGCCATTCACCGAAGGAGCTTCAAACTTTGCAAAATCGATGAATATTGGGCACGACTGAGGAAGAAAAGCATGACATTGGACGAAGAAATCAGTGAACTAGAAACCGAAGTCACACAAGCAGGCCGCAAGAACCTAAGCATGATGGGGCCTAGTCTAGCCAACCCTACTACTGCATTAGAAGGAGTTGCGACCCTGCTACCATGGTTGTGACCACACCTTACTAAACAATGGAGCATACCATACAAAGAAGAATGTGACTCACTAATAGACGCAAGGGTATTTGAAGGGTGCCCACGGCCCGGGCTAGCGGGAGAATTAAAGCCCCGCACCGGGGGTGCGACCACTTGACTATCTGTAGGAAGCACAGTCTCAATGCTCCAATCAGTTGAAAGAGGGTGCGCGACAATAAACAAGTCTACAGGAGAGCTACGCAGAAAGGAGATTCCACGCAGGGTCAGTATGTCAGAGGTGTCATGGTCGCATGTAATGGGTTGCGCTGCTGCGTGGGTAGGCTGGGAGGTGACCATTGATGTCACAATTCATGACAAGAGGTCCAATTTAAGGCAGAAAGGAGTGGGCAGCGGGACATTAAGACAAGAATTAAGAGCTAGATTTGGGACTGTTTGACGACAAGAAGGTATTAATGACTTAGAAGTGGAGGGAATGGTCGAATTCAAATTCAAACGTTACTAGAAAATCCCATGGGGTAGCCTCGAGGCAACACTTGGTTGTTTACGATTTGAGCCAGTACAGAGCATTGAGCACCAAGCTACCTTGTCATATTTGAGTACGCGACTGAATGGATCCAGTGAAAAAATGATGATAGCTACAAGAACTAGAGTGTGATTCACAGAAGTTACCCCAGAGCCCCATGTGACCCAGGAGGAGCCTCGAGAGGCGGTAGCTGCACCAGAGGTTCCAAAGTTCCCCCACACACCACGACCATAGAAAGACAAGAAGGCAATGGGGCCAGTCCGGGTATCACCATAGAACCCATGGTCTAGTAAATTGTTAATGGCAAAGAAGGGAAAAGTTGTTACCATGGAAATCGAAGAGGAGGAGGAAGATTTGCAAGCCCTGATCACCCAAATTGAAGCACATGATGATGAGATGGAGAATTTTTCCCAAGTACCTTCACCAATAAAGTTACCCCCTACATCCCCCCATGGAAAGGGACAGCCAAGATACCGAAGGACCTAGAGGTCACGAAGAGTGCGCTCCAAACCTCACTTCTTCTGGATGAAAGAAGGTTTGAAGGTCCGCCGCTAGGACGGGTACCTAATATAATGTTCGAAGACTGGGACCTCATGGACAGTGAGAAATTCCCATAACTGGCCATGAAGCAATTATTGCAGCAGAAATAGTTACGCGGTGTGGAGAACGCCAGGTTACTACATTTGCGGTGGATACCCCACTACCACTGTGTGGCCGTCACAATTTTTGTTATTCGGTAGCTACTATGTCTAGTACAAGATGGGTATCTTTGGTTGGACGATATGATTACAATCACATTTGATTTAATTCACTGAATTTCTCAGCTGCCCATCAAAGGAAACAATCCCACAACCATAGCAGGAAAGAGCAGTGACTTGGCCCTCCCAGAAGCTATGAAGGCCAAATATAAGCTAGGGAAGAGGAAGTGAGGGTATGTAATAGCAAGCATCAAGGATAAAGGGGTGTACATAGCCAGTAATCTATTGGCTGGGAAGGTAATGAGGAAATGATGTGCAGACGAGGTGCCAACATCTGTAATTGCATTGGCAGAGCAATGCACAGAGGGGGTCCAGTTCAACTGGGCGCTATTTCTCTATGATGAGTTTTTGACAAATTGTGGGGAATCCCAAGAGTAGGGTAAGACCTTACACTACACGTGGTTGCTCTTATCCATCCTATTGGTTGTTGGGGAGCTGTCGGAGGACAACCAGTTTCCCACCATTGAGAGAAACCTACCCGAGGCCATGAGGTACACCTCGCTCTGGGCAACCAAAGACGCAACGAGGATTCGTGAGATCAAAGTGTTTTGGGCATTCGTTGAGGCAAGCTTACGAACATGGATCAATCACAAGCTGCAATTGTCCCCGATAGTATATAACAGTTTTCAAAGCACGACAGAATTCAAGGTGGATATTCATAACCTGTATATCTGGGTGCGCAAGGATCCAACCCGAGCATGGGTAAATTTGCCATTCATTGAAATAGTTGATGCAATATTCGACGTAATGGTGTCATGGTCTCCAGAGTGGCATGCCCCATACTTGGTAAAACTAGAAAAGATCCCAGTACAACAGCGGAAGAGGGAGACCAAGTTGTGCATCACAAACCTAGCGGAGAAAAAGCCCCAGGAACAGGAAGCAGCCACGTAGCGGAAGGTAACTGAGGCAGCAGTGACATCGTAGATAGCAGAGACCATAACTGCGCCCATTGAAGAGACCGAGGAAGGTTAGGAAATGTCCACGGAGTAGAACATACTGGGGGAGGTTAAGGTAGAGGAACGTACAGCAATATTGACCCAAATCAAGAGGTCGTACGTCCAGGAGAAGCCCACTGAACCGAAGAAGACAAAGACAATGAAGACCTCTACAAGAGCCCTTCTTGAGAGTGGTGAACCGGTTCACAATGTCACTAAGGATTCTCTTGAAGAGTTAATGATAGAGTAGACAACTATGTTAGGGGCACTTAGAGCGTAGTTGCAAGAATTACAAGTGCGACCCCCAGGAGTGATGACACCACACCTTGCAGAAGGTGCATCCGAAGCTGAGCAAATGTTGCGTGCCTAGACAACAAACACTTTGGTGTTGTCAGAAGACATTGTCTTAGCAGAAGTTGAAGGTGACATGAGGGGCTAGGGGTTGAATTTGGTGGCCCTTCCCAGAGAAACCCTATACCAGCTACAAGATGGGGTAACTGATAATATTCATGCTAGGGAGGCCCATGGCCTCCAAGTCTTGAGCGAGCAAAAGTTAAATTTAGAACAGCTCGGTCTATAGTGGAAAAATTTGGTAGCACAAAACCAGGGATTATAACAAGCTGTAGAGGAGGCCTGTAGCAGCATGCTAGATTTGGTCATGCCAACGACACTTCCCACCATGGAAAAGATTCACAACTAGCAGCTGGAGTCCACAAGACCCAAGAGGAGGCCACGAAGGTTCAGTTGGAGGTGAACTTGCATATCACGGAGCTGCAACTAAAGGTGCAACCCTCTACACCCCTGAAAATCAGAGAGTAGCACCACCGCGCCATTCAATCAGGGTTGGAAGTGATAGAGCATGTTGTACAGGACTGCATGGGATTGTTGGATCAATCCCTCTTCATGCTTACTTCACTGTAGGAGGACCCAATACTACAACAGTTAGAGATAAAAGCGCGGGAGTTGCAACAAGCCTATGAAAATGTTTGGGGGCCCGTGCAAACGGTCTCCCTTATTCAAGGATTGGCCAAGATGAGGGAGGCCCAGGATTTGAAGGAACAGGTGGATGCCATATGCCAAAAAGAAGCAGGGCTTAAAGCACACATCTAGCCTTGGATTGAGAGAGCATTCATGATCACCGCCACAATCGAGGGGAAGTTGGCCTAGATGCAGGATACATATGCGCAAAGACAAGATGGTGCCTCTGACAACGATGCATTAGAGAGTCCCTCACAATTGATACAACAAATAATGGAGGAATGTGTGGCAGACATTAGCGAAGAGTAGAAGTTATTGGATGGACTTCGAGCAAAGATCACCGCACCAGCCGAGTGACTCAAGACAAGTTACGACGATTGCGTTGGGGGCCTGTTGGTCAACTAATTCCCCCATAGCAGGTTTTTAGGGCTTGTAGCCCAAATTTTGATCAAAATTAATGTAAGACCCCATGAAATGCAGGTGCGGAGCATGAGAGTCTAGGGTTTTCTGCCCTAAAATAAAATATTGTAATTTAATATAGAATGTGTCAGCCTACCCATGGTCCGCGGACCATGGGAATGTATAAATAGAGTGAGGCTCTAAGTGTAGAGGGAAGCTTTTAGTCTTGATCTTAAGGGATATGGGTTTTTGAATGCAATAGTTCTTCTGAGTCTGTAAATCCAAGTCTTGGGTTGTAGTAGTAAGGAGAGGCTCTGCAATTGTGTGCGCAGAGGCCTAGTAGAGTCCGCAGCTATGTGCGTGGACCCCTGTAGCTAAGTGCGCAAGGTAGAGTTCGGATTGTAACAAAATAGATGTTTAATAAAAGCTAAGTTTATTCTAAAATATTGTGCATATATTCATAGATCTATATGTTTATGCTTCTGCTATATGTTTATGCATCTCCTTACAGTTTATGATTGCATGCACTTGTTATGAATGTTGAATGATTGATAAGAATATTGGGCTCACAAAATTAAGTTAATATCTATAATAATAATGCAGTAGGGATAAAGGATCTAGACCACGCTTCTTCATTCTCTTTACAGAGCTACGCGAAGGTCAAACAATCCCGCAGAGTAGTGCGAGTGCGCAGGATCGGTTCGCAAACCTCCCAGACTTCATCAAGAGATCCCTAGGGTGTGAAACCTGGTTCTAGCACCCTCCCATACTACCTCGGGTGAGACCTCAGTCCGAGCACTGCGGACTGTTGTCGAAAGGGCTAGCAGTTTCAGGATTTGTTTGGCTAAATCACTTTTGATCCTAAGTTAGGCCCCAACAATCCAACAACGTGGGTGGAGGTGGTAACTGTGGAATATGTTGCTTTATCAGACTGACTACACTTCTCTAAGAAAACCAAGCGAGCTCTTCCTTGCTCTCTCACGAAGATGAAATTAATGGACTATTTTCTAATTCCCCGCTACCTTTGTAGATATTTCCACTCCACGTCGTCCCAAACATTAATGTATTCGCATAACCCACTTTTCACATAAGTGCATCTTAATCCAGGTATTCAAAGATTTAATGTACTTACCTCATGTTCTCTTGAGAAAACGTAGTTCTGCTTCACTGTAGCTCATGGTCGTGTCCACTACGAACTCAGCGATGAATCCCCATATTATCCAGTCAAGCTAATGGTCCACAACTCTCGCGATCTTGTCTTCTAATGCCTCTAGTCTGCACACTAATTCCAGAGTCTAGCCTATGGGTTGGTCAAGCTTACACCTTCCCTAGTTGTCGAATAATATCATGATCCACTCATACACCTCAGAAGGAAAGGGATGCAACGAAAATCTCGTGGATTTATGTACACTCGTAGCGATCTAGCCACTTTTCTCAAATACTTGTTGAGTTCTGTTTTCCTTTGTTGTGAACTTGTGAATCTTTTTGTCCAACCACTCTTCAATTTCTTCTTTGTTGGGTTCCAGTGGAACAACATCAGACATCCCTTAGACAGATCACAGTCCTGGCAATAGAACCATTTGTTAGCTATGTGGGGCCTGACCCAGGTTTAGCAATGAATTAGCCAAGCAAATCCTGGTACTACTGGCCCTTTCAGCAACAGTAAGGTCTCACTTGAAGTAGTATGGGAGGGTGTTGGAACCAGGTTTCCACACCATAGGGATGTCTTGATGTGGGAGATCAGTACATGATTCAACTTTCACGCTACTAGATTATGCGTACTAGCAGGCTTCTAGAGTTTTGTGGAACCACCTTCACACGACTCCAGCCGTAGTGCGATCAATGTTAATTACCCGAGTCTTCCTTAATTAGGGTTTGTTCATTAATTACTTAGAAGATTCCCATTCATAAGCATACCTATAAGTGCGTGCATATAAATAAATAGATATCATCTACACATAAAATACAGATCTATGAACCAAATACACAATATGTCAAGCCAACTGATCTTTATTAATGATGCCTTCAAAGTTTGATCTAGTATAGACTCGCCTCCACCCTACGCACTCAGCTATGGAGTCTACTAGGCCTCTACGCACTTAGCTGTAGAGCCTCTACCTACTACTATGCCCCAATGCACTCTAGATTCACTTCTATCTTCTAACCATGCCTTCACACCTATCTATTTCTTGTCACAATCTTAAAAAAAAACTGTCTTTACACTTAGAGCCTCGCTGTATTTATACAATCCCATGGTCCACGGACCATGGGTAGGCTGACACACTTTACATTAAATTACATTATTTTAGGGTGAACAACCCTAGAATCTCATGCTCCATGCCCGCATTTCGCGGGGTCTTTACATTACATTGACCAAAACTCGGGCTTTAAGCCCCAAAAACTTGTTGTGGGGGCATCCACTGCCCAAAACCTGGCATCAATATTTGACCAAGAAGCACCAAGTGGAATTTTCTGATTTGGTCATCCCCCAAACTTTGATGTCATAGTGTTTTGTCTTGTTAGGTTGTATCTAGCCTATTTTGTCTCACATGGGTACATGTGGAAAATGTGATATTATTTATGAATATGTTGTACGTGAAGTTCCAAATTTCATTAGTGGAATGTGAATATTAACGACGTAATGTAATGAGTTATTTGAAAAGAAGTTGAAGATTCATGAGGGTAGTCAAAGAGTCACAAAGGGGAATTTCAAGTGTCACCCCACCCTTTGTTATAAATAGAACCTCATAACTCATAGAAGAGGATTTTGGGAGCCAAGATTTTGGCTAGGCTTAGGCTTAGAGAAGGCTTGGAAGTATTGTGACAAGCCTTGGCTTCTCCATAGAGTACAATGAGTATAATTCTTTGGAGGAGGAGGTGTTCTTTACTGTAATTTTCCACTATTGGGGTTGGTGGTCATCAATGGTGTATGTATGGATGGAACTTTCACTTATAATAACAATATGAAAGCCAGGATGCTTTCATGCATATGTTGTTATTACTGTTAGTCTATCCTAGTTTCTTTAGCAATGTATGTTGTCTAACTTAAGCATTTGCTTATGAACTACTTTTTATGAAATTTTACGAAACTTGTTGAATGTGTGTTGTTGGATTAACTCGTCACTTTAATTTGTGCACTATTCCACATTTTAGCTTGTGATTTCATTCCTCTCATGTGATCCTTTCAGGCTTTGTATTATATATGCTTCAAAGGGGCACACTCCCTTTTCCCCTCCGTGTGTCAAAACCTTTCATGCATCGCACGTGAATCTCCTCAGGGTCACACACTTGTGCTCACCCAAAGTTATCATACTTATCTCCGAATGCTACTGCAGTAAAGGCATTACGCTACCACCCACTATTGGGACTCTTACTCCAAACAGTGTGAGGTCTAGTGGGGACTTTGTACCTGGGATATTCCCTGAATGTTGGTGGGTCTAGCACCATCAACAATTCCTCTCAGTGAAAAGTGGTTGGCCCCTACTTATGGTTCTCATTAAAAAGTGAGAAAATAAAGATATATATGATTGTACTAGGTTTTGTTCTAGAACCCACATTATGGCTCTTGAAGTCTCATATTCTATGACTCCAATGTCACCTATATTATAATTAATAGCGTTCGCAAGATTCAATCCAACATCATCTGGGACTTCTTTGGAAGGCCAATCGATCTCAAAGACAATTATGAGAATAATGACATTATGACCCAAAGTAGGAATAAGAAAGTGAACATAATCAGTTGAGTAATTAGCATACATTTATAAGTGAACTTTTTTTTGCAACTGAAACCTTGAGAGATTGTTCAAACAACACATAGTTGAATGAAACATTTTTCAAATTGACATAAATTCCTTAGTCTAGTTGTGGTGATGCCTTTCACTCATTTTCCCTTGCTATGTGAAATAACAAATGACATACAAAATCAACCCAATTTTAAGGCTTAATCGATAACTGAACCATTCAATTTTGAAAATCCACATTAACCCAATATGCAATCACTGATTCTTGAAAAGATAAAATCAAAAGAATTGTATTATAGAGAATAATCAACTACTTGAACACAATCTCTAAAAATCCATGTTTAGTGAAGTGATAGTCTTTGGGACTTTCAATGTGCTTCTAGACTACCCTTATTATCTTTAAACAATTAATCTTGCATTGTCTAATCATTCTAGCGTCCTGTTGTCCTTTGAGATAACCTAAGGTCAATTAATTATGCCAAAGCATCTATAATGTTTTGTTTTTCTTAAATGATTGGATGACCAATGAACTACTTTATAAATAGGTGCTTTAAACTTAGACAAAATTTTGATAAAATGAAAGGCTTTTCCTTTAACTGGACATAATTAGTTTGATTTTAATGGGATGAAGAAGTAGAGTGTGAAGAGGTATAATTTATTTAATATTCAAACCAATTATTTAACAATTTATAAGAAGAAATTAAGAAAAAAATGCTTTCTTAATCAAAAAATTATAATCAAACTATTACAGAGATCTAGTGTAATTTATATTCAAAGAGGAATTTACAATAACAGATAGTTCTGTAAATTATTCTCTTATTCAAATTACAACTCCATAGAGGATCCAAAATGAAACTGAAATTCAATTAAATTTTAAATTGGATAACTACAAAAGACTTAATTTATATGAAGAAAAACATAATGAATAGATAAGATGAAATACAACTCACTGGGAGACAAAGCATATGAGGAAAACCCAGAATATTTTATTATTTAAAAAATGCTCTAGCTTAGTACAAATCTGCTTGATAACTTGTTCAAGGGTTCAACCCATAATAACTCAAAGGAGGAGTTATTTATACAAAATTTTACAAAAGATCTACAATCCGTTTGGAATATAATACCAAAATAGTACAAAATTACAAAAATAGAACAATATAATAGGAACCAAAAAATTGTTGAAGAGGTGGCTCTATCCTTTGGGAATCTATTAATGATCTAGCTTGAAAGCACTAATGAGCTGTCCTGAAGCACTGATGAGTTGTTCTACTATGACAATGAGGAATTACTCAATTGTTTCACACATATGATACCATCTTTGTTCACCTGGGATTTCTACATTTACCATCTTCCTGAATGTTTCATCCACCTCTATATATCTTTCGAAATTTGGCTTGGTGAGAAACAAGTGCTTGATTTCATGTAATATGGTTAAATCATATTCCAAGGCTTCTAGAAAATCCCTCCCTGTTATCTGTCCTTTCACTCCTGCAAATTTGGCTCTGTCTACCACAATAGCATATAAGTCCTTGCAATAATCATCTAATCTAATCCACTTATCATTCAAACTTACCAATCCTGGCAATCCTTTCTGATTTAAAAAATTAAATTCTGAATGAAATATCTTGACAAGAATCTCTAGGGTTTGACACTTAGTTTCCAATTAACTGATCAAATTCATTTTCTATAATACCTTTATGATCTCTAAGATGGTGGTTGTTCTGTCAGAGATGTTTATTTCTGCTAATTCCTCTTTTCTCTCTTAATTTAAAACCTTGATCATATATGTGGCTTCTTTTGGCTTGGTCTTCAAGGCTTCTTTTTGTCCTTCAATCACTACTCTGCACCTAGTAATGAGTTCCTACTACTTGCAACTACTATTGGGACTACTTTGATGGTCACCATGGCAAGTTGTGTTGTTGTAATGGCTTTGTTAATAAGTGTATCAAATTTAAATGCAATGGAGCGGGACTACAATGGGTATGCCAAATGGGGGGATAAGCATGTAAAGAGGTAACAGATGGGAGGAATAAGCAATGGATAGGTGAGGTGTTAGATCGGGATCAATGGAGAGATAATGGCTTTGGCGGGGTAAAAGAGCCGTTGGTGGATAAAACCACAAGTGGTTTGTGGGGGAGGGGGTAGGGAGTTGTTTATGGTTTTGTGCGGGTTGGGTGCGGAGTGATGTGGGGGTGACATGTAAGGTCAGGGAGTCTACCATGGAAACTACTATGTGGACCCCCCCCC